>JASDQU010218975.1:1880-18006 GCA_032191745.1 Picea mariana | reverse complement strand
GTTCCATTGTCACTTGTTTTTAGTTTTTAGTTTCATGCTCATGTTGTTATTTAGTTTTTGTTTAATTCTTGTTGATACCTTTATTGTTTTCTTTCTAACCTTTTTCATTACAGCTGTCATGACTAGAAGAGCCCAACTAGGCATGTAAGTGCTCCTTTTTTGCTCACCCATTGACTAAAAGAGCACGAACAAGGGTGATTCACACAATGAACATGCAATATACTATTTGATTCAGAGTCTCATGACTACAGAAACCAAATAATTACATGTGGAGAAATTGGCCTTGTTAGTTTTTCAAGTTATTCAACAATTTCGTCACTATATCTTATTATGCAGGACCATTGCTATTTCCGATTGTAACCCCATGCAACATATCCTTCATGATGAGATAAAAAATGTAGAAGAGGATTCCTTACCTAACAGATCCCTCTTTCTAATCAGTTATGATGATGTATGGTACGAACATATTATCATCTATCTCCAGACTCAAACTTTTTGTCCTGATCTTTTTATCACAGATCATCGTCGTATCTGATATCAAGACTGTCAATACATCATCCTCTATGATACCCTTTAACGTCGTGGTATTGATTCCATTTTTAGACGATGTCTCACCTACGATGAAGCTGAAAAATACTTGACTGAATGTCACTCTAGAGCATGTGGCAGTCATATGTATGGGTATGCCATTTCCCAAAAGATTTTCCAAGATGCTTATTTGTGGCCTTCATTGTTTAAGGATTGCATTACTGTCATCCATAAATGCCATGCTTGTCAAACTTATAGTCATAAGATCCAATCTCACCCTGCTCCACTTCACCTTGTAGTTTCCGTTGGTCCATTCGCTAAATGGGGCATCAATTTCATGACATGTAACCCTCACTCGGATAGGGGGCATGGATACATTATTGTAGCTGTGTATTATTTCACTAAATGAGATGAGATGATGCCTACATTTGATAACACCGAGAGAACTACAACATTGTTCATATTTAATCATATCACTACTAGGTTTGGTGTCCCTCAAGCCATCATTACTGATCACGGCAGTTATTTTCAAAATTTTATGATGTCTGAACTTACTGAAAAGTTGGGTCTTCACCATGAAAACTCAACCCCCTATTATCCACAAGCCAATGTCTAGGTTGAAGCAATCAACAAGGTTCTCACTACTATGCTTCGATGGATGGTAGGAATTCATAAGACAAATTGGCACACGATGTTGTTCTCATCATTATGGTCCTATCGGACATCCGTTAAGTCTACCGGAGGATTCACACCTTTCCAGTTAGTATATGGTATCGAAGCAATTTTGTTGATTGAATGTGAGATACCATATTTGAAACTAGTCATAGAACGTCTCCCTAACACCTCTACTAAAGAGGAATGTTTGTTTTACTTGATGAAATTAGAAGAAACCCATCGTGATGTTGCCTTAGTTATTGAAACTTAGAAGAACCGTGTTAAATCCAAATATGACAAGCATGTCAAGCCATGTGTTTTTTCTGAACGTGATCTAGTTCTTCTTTACGAGCAAGATTGTGCTTTGCTAGGGGTTGGTAAATTCAAGCCCATGTGGTGGGGTCCTTATATTATCAAATGAGTATTGGAGAAGGGAGCTTATGAGGTGGTAGTTTACGATGGAATTCCTTTGAGTGAACCCAGAAATGGGCTTTACTTGAAGAAGTACTATGCTTAAATCATTTTTGCATTAGTTCTTGTACTTTTAGTGTATCATACTCTTGCATGATTTTTCATTGTTTGGTTTCACCCTTCAGCTTATTACATTTCATTGTGCTTGGTTTTCAGATGTCATTATCTTCGCTACCCTACCTTGGCTTCACTGATGGGGCTAGTCGCAATACTCATAACTTAGCGTCTAGTGCTTGGAAAATCTATGCACCTATGGATGAATTGATCAGTCTACATAATGTTTTCCTTGGTCGTGCAACTAAAAATATCACGGAATACATTGTAGTCATTGAATCGTTGTTCGACGTTGTTTCAATTGGAATCCTTCATCTTTTTGTATGACTCGATTCACAATTAGTAGTCCTACATTTGAGTAATGTTTATTCCATTCAAATTTCTACGTTGTTAAGGGTATATTTACGAATTCGCCTCTTGGAACATCACTTTGAATACATTGAATATCAATAAATTCCTAGATGTCTAAATACATTAATAGATTCATTAGCTAATTATGTGTTAGACAAACATTTGAGACATTTATAAAATCCAATCACACTTTGTATATACAACAAGTAAGTTGGTAGAGGCCTCATATATATATATATAACAATAAAAGTTTACAAAAACCTTTTTTTGTACGAAAAAATAAAATATCAAAAATGTGAAGCACATGGCTTCATATACAATAGCATCAAGGATCCTTCTCGCTATAACACGCTACTTCTCTTGCTACTCTATGAAGCAGTCGACAGATGGATGCAGACAAGCCCACTATGTGGCATTGATAATGCCTAGGAATATCATCTATAGAGGCATCTGGGATGTTCATTATGAGTCCCTCCATATTTTTTTCTATGGTCTCAAATTCAACAAAAAATACTCCTGATATGCCTCTCTCCCCTCACCTATGGATAGGGCATGAACCTGGAGGACGACAAGGTCCCACATATGAATTATCAAAGAGTATTTTATTAGCCATCGGATAAACAACATAAAAAATATTTTATATCTTTAAAAATAACAAAAACATGATATAAACAACATTTCATTCTTACCTATGTCCTCCCATTGGGAACCTTCAGGATGAGCTAGGTCCAGATCTCCATGGAATTCTATCCTGACATGTGCATAATCATTGACCATGAGCATTTGAGTCCTCAAACAATCAAAGAAGACATCATTGTACCTAACAATAGGACCAGCTACATGTCAGGCCATGAGGTCCACCCACATATTCATTCTTGGATCATGTGGGCCAGGTATACCCCACTCTACCTACAAGCGTAAAATGGGGACCCTCTCTAGGAGGAAGGATACCCAAATCGACCCATATCTGAACTATTTCAACCCACCACTTTTGCATTTGGTAAGTTGTTTTTTCATACTTTTAAGAATCCATTCACTCTAGTTGAAGACTCGGGGCTCCATACACTCCAATGCATACTAAAAATAGCTCTGTAGAGCCATGTAGCGAGTTGCACTCCCTGCCATGCACGCGATGGTATAGAGGATAGACTATAGAGGCAAGTCTTGGAAATCCATGATAGAAACCTTGTCTCTATGTTTCTAGGTACCCGACACACAATTTTCACTAATGTAGTGGTGCATAGGCTCACTGCCTCCTCTGATACTTGTAAGGGTCACCTGTGAACCTCAATGAGACAATCATGTTAGGAAATAAATCTCCTCTATATCTATAGTGAGTGTGTGGGCACCCACATTAAAATATTTCTCGTTCACATCCCACATGTGAACTAAGTAATCAAGGAGTCTCAGTTGGGTCCTCATACCCTAAATCTTGAATAATTTCAAAAATCCACACTGCTGAAGGGCCATCAATATTCTCGGGTCATTCCCGAAAAAGTAATCTTCCTCTGTGTTCTCTCTTTCATGCCATTCCAACATTTTTAGCATGGAAAACCTATCGAGGAACAATAAAAAGAGATTAACATCATAATTTTCTTCCCTGAAGTATTTTTCTTGGTAGATTTATCTTTAAAACATTTTGGGCTATGAACGTCACAGACATGTGCATTTTCACAGTGAGGAGTCGTTGCACCATAGCCTTAGGGTCGACTACGACGATCTTAGATCTTTGCAGGTCCCGATATAGGGTGCCTGCGACGACCTCCATGCATGGGTACCCCCAAGAAATCAACCCAAAAGTCTATTTTTAACCATTAAAAATCAAATTTTAATCCATGGAAAGATGAAGGAAATGAAGATTACCTTTTCTGTGGATAATATTTGTCGAATGATCAGTCGTGCACACCATAATACACAGTTGAAAATCGAGGTAAAAAGAGGGTTTGGAGCAACGTTTGGGTGAAATTATAGATGAAATAGTGAAATGTGGTTTTTTAACCATTTTATTTATTTTTATTACTATTCATCTAAATATTATATTATTTTTTAAGATTCATCCAAACCCTAAAGTTATAACAACTTTACAAGTGGTTGATTTTTGCAGATAAAAATTCTAGAGTTGAAATGTTGGAATAAGGGTCAACCTTTTTGATTTTTTTTTGCATATTTGTCTCATGTATAGATCCTTTAAGGATTTTTTTAGGAAAAACTCTGAGTAGAGTCTTCATTCTTTCTCACGCTCGTGAAACCATGAGAATGTAATCAAGTAGTCTTTTGTCATTTTTTTGAACTCGTAATGGTGACATGAAAAATGAAGCCTATGAAGTATCCTTTAATCTCTTTTCATGCTCCCTTAACCTAAAAATATTTTCGAGTGACCTTGTTCTTTTCATTCTCATAAAAGTATTTGAAGAAAACATCTGATGAGCGGTAGGTTATTACTTTTTCGGTCTTGTCATATTAATTTACGAAAATGGACTTGATGAGTTCTCTTTACGTGTTTTTGAGGCTCTCTAAAATTCAAAAACACCTAATTTTTCTCTCTTTGGACTCATTAAACAAACATTGGAAGATCCATATGGGATCAAACCACTCCTTCTTAGGGTTCGTTAAACATACTCTGAAGGACTCATCCGAAGGATGAACTTACATAAACAAGCATATGTTATCCTCCTCAAGATTGAAAGAGGTACTCACCAAAAATGGTGGGGGGAAATTGAGAGAGAAATGTGTCTCTGTATTTGTGTTAGTGGCAGTAATAGTCTCTCTTGAACATGACACCCCCCTTCATCATTGTATCCAGGTTGGGAAATCCATTTGTCTCTCATTTGACAATCTCCATGTCCATATGTCGGGTCCTCCTTGAGTCAGTGCTGTCAAGACCATTTTCGTGTCATTCATATGCTAAAGAGAAGTCCAACCTAATCAATCCTTATATTGAGTCAGCCATCTCCAGTTATAAATATTCTACCATGTCGGCCTTCCCTGTGTCGGTTTTGAATCACTTCATACTCTCATCTACCTCAAATCAGTTACATATTTCGTTTCATTGATGGGGGATACATCAATGCCCTCCTATGACAAGTCTTTTCCTATCAACTTCAACTCATTATCCGAGAACAAGACTTAGAAATAATTTAGTACCTTAGATCCTGCATTCCTCAATGGCAGGCTTCTTTGCTTTCAACAATGGGTTCACATCATTGATCCCTGATTGGAAGATTCCATCGAGTGTTTGACTTCAATTCATTTATTCACATTCATTGGATTGTACTAGGGTACCTTGGGAGTCATTGACATCAATGGTGATTTCCCTCACACATGTTAATGGTTTTCATTAATGACCTGTAATCAAGTGGTTTCTACCATGTTTGACTTCAGCACTTGTAATTACATGGTTAGATTCGTACTTAGAGATAACAGAAATGAAGACCCTGGATCTTATCATTTTGGTCTAGGTTGCGACAGAGTATTTATGATTTGTGTTGATAAATAGATCCACTTTGTATGTCTCGTGGCTATGTCTGAATTTGAGTTATTTAGAGCATAGATCGACAGTGTATTCCTAGTGTCTATGTTGAATCTTGATGACATGGATACACAATGTATATTTAGTGTCCATGACTCACTTGACATTTTGTAAAATGAGTATGGGAATGCCTACCTCAGATGATGGTATATTATTATGCATATGCTTGATTGTTTGCAGGTTCCTAATCGATGCGCTCCTTGTTTCTAACACACACACTCTACAAAGTATTTCGGTTTTCATGAGTTCCAACTTCATACTTTGGGGGGAATTATATTACACATTATTTTGGTCACCTCAGTGATCACCTGACAAGAAGTGTTCATGTTCCCTAAAAATATAGAAAGAGACTTTCTCCAGGAGAAAAGTGATTGGATTTCCTTTGCCAAAAAACCCTATGAAGGAAGGTCATTGCACCGTGCTCTATTCATGAGGTGCAATGATGCCTGATCGTCTCATCCTACACCATACCTAGACTGTGACATTTTTGCAGGCTGCTATTGCATTAGGCTGTGATGATGCTTTAACCTTCGAAAAAGCCAAATTTCATGAATGTTCTAGAAGGGGATCTTCTAGAAGGTGAGGTCCCCTCCAATCAATTTGGATCTTACTCGATTCTATGATTTGGTGGGATCATCCTCATCTCCTCAACCATCTCTCTTTCACACTATATAAAGAGGGATATCTCAGGGAAAAGGCTAAGGTTGAATAGGCTAAGAATTGTATGGAGAGTTCTACATTAGATTATTCTTGAGAGCCTCATTTTAGTTTATCAACTCATTGTGGATCTTCTTCATTCAAGGTTTGAGAAAAGGTGTCTGTGTTGGAGAAAAGGGACATTGAAAGGGGATCTTGTAACATCAAGGCTTTTGTTTGTAATATCCACTTTCATTTAATATGAAACAACAATATGTTTCTTTCCCATAAAGATAGTCTTGTTTTATTGTATGATTCCTTGATCACATGCATAGGTTCTTGTTGAGTATATTATGTTTCTTTCACTTCGGTTGGATTGTGTTCCCTTGAAGATTCAATATCATAGGAGCATTGAAATGGAGCTAGGATGGCAATGGCAAGAGGAAAATACATTTAAAAGGTATGTTGTCCATCTCTTGTTAACTAGTAAACTCAATGATTAGAACTTAGGGTAAGTTCCATATTTTGTTATGTTTTGTTCTGGTTTCTAGTGGGATCTAGGGAGATGTGTTTATGTCTACATTCACCTATTAATCCTATAATAGGTCCCAAGTTCAAAACTTGTAAACTCCCAAAAATAATTTCAAAACAAACAAAGTAGGAAATACCTCAGTGCCATGTGGCACCACCTCATTCGTCATCATGAATGCCACTTGTCGACCATCTATTATCCACATGTCTACCACCTGTACACAAGTTTCCCAGTCAATTTCTGCCACGTGTCATTGTATGGGTGTGCCATGTCATTCGTATGGATGTGCCACATGTCACCACTGTAAGGGTGACATGTGTCACTCCCTTATTGGCCCACCTATACCTACCACATCATCAGGTCGTATGCCCAGTCATCACACCATGTCAACTTTACGGACCCTGCCATGTCAGTGATAATTGTGCCTACCATGTAAAATGTTCGACCGTATGTCCTATACAGTAAGATTCCATGTTGCACTGTACAACCTGTACAATCATTATTTTTTTCTTATTTGGAAAAACGAACAGATCACCATAACTTGAGCATACGACATTTTTTTGAGCCCGTTCAAGTTGCATTGGGTTTGTATCAACGAGGCCTACGCATACATCTATTTTGAATCCATTCAGAGAACTTTGTGTTTTAGGCCTTTTTGAGCCCCATCAAGCTCCTAAATTTGATTATGGATCACACCTCCCCACTAAAGGACCTTTTGTTCCCCAAAACGTTACTGAGCAGTCATCAAGCTTAGGATAGGCCACCTAGTTTGTCCTCTGTCTCTGAACTTTGTCCTATGCACCTGCCTCATCAAGATCAACTGTAACACAATCATGACAACTGATAGCATATTGTTAGCCATTTGAACCCTGTCACATTTTACTGAATCCACTATCATCCATGTAGACAACATTACTAATGATAACATCAAAAATACGATTGCAAATGAGATGATATACTTGTAATATTTGCACGACATGAGATTGTCTTGAAGAAAAATGTGATCTATTTTCCATTCAACAATCATCTCATGTTCTTGCTTAAGATTGATTACTTGATTTGAAAAAATTATAGGTTTGGTGCTTGCTTGAACTGCCTTCTTTAATTGTTCCATACTTTGAAGAGTTTTATTTTCCTTTACATGATGACCATGAACCACATAATCTTGACCTTCCTTGGTTAATTGATATTGATTCTTTGTCTTGTTAGTCCCTAAAGTTGCACTTGACTGTGAGAGGGCAAGATAGGGCATCATTAGGTTATTGCAATAGAAGTTTTAGGGTTTTATGATTTGGTTTTTTGAAAGGGTGTTTGAAAACTAGTTCAAGTTTTCAATACAAATAGGAATTCCATAATAAGGACAAATGATATCCCATTGAATGGTTAAAGGGTAGTCACATACATGAATTAGACAAATAAGGAAAAGAGAATATGAAGTCTTCAATTTTTTAACCTGACATAGAATTTTTAGCTCAAAATATCATCAAGAAACAAAAACATTAGCTTGAAATCAAAAACTTGAAAATAATCACAACAAAAAATTATTCACTGTATCAATTGATAATCAAGAAAACAATGCATTGCAGTTTGATAAGTGATCTCAAGCATGAAGATAAAAAGAACATAGAAGAAGAGAAATTATAACCATCAATATGCCTTTTCTATTAAGTGTCACATAGAATAGGAATGTCTTACAAAGAGTTTCAAAATAGGTCCTTGAATATCCAAATTTTTGACTAGAACAAAGTCTTTCTTTTGTCTACTTAAACTATCAAAAAACTATCTCAGATCCTATTTTCCAGTGTGTTATTAATGATAGGATCTAATCAACATCTATCTTCTAGGGAGGTTAGCTCAAAATGAGCATTTACATTACAAAAATAGATATCAGCTCAATATCTTAATCCCAAATGATTCTTTCAATAATACATTCGATCGTACAAAATGGGAATTGATTTGATTTATTCATGTATCCGAGGTGTTCAACTTCACAAGCCAAAAAAAAGCAAATATTCCCTCGTTCCCTGGTAAATATCAAAACTTCCAAACTGTGCCAAATCCTTCATAGGACTATGATGATATGATAACAATGTTAGCCTTAGTAGTCCTCTGTTTCAACTTAGAGGTGAGTACAATGTTTTTCCAATAGAGTTTGAAGTTGGATTCTCTAAGCTCTTTGAGTAATGCTTTTTTCTCCCTTTTCTTCTTCTTGAACCCTTGTATCATTTCCTGCTGTCTGGCACTCCATTTCTCTACTTGAGCCTTTTCCTTCTGCAACTTCTTTACCATTCTCTGAAGTTCTCTTATCATCTCTTTATCACTTCTGACCTTGACCTTGAATTCTAGAAACTCTTCTGCAGGTGAAGGCTTGTTTACATCTATGGAATCCTTAGGTTCTCTCAGTTTAATTTGGTATATAGAACCTAATCATGAGTTGTGATCATCATCTGAACTAGTTGAGTCCATGGCTTATGGAATATCTGATATATGGTCTGAGTCTATAGGGATACTTTCTTTATTTTTCAGAAATCCTACTGGTACCTTTAGCAAGTGCTTCAGCTCTTGATAATCTGGTAGTGGCTCTTGTTACAGGTATTGTAGGAAATTTAGCAATCTGCTTACCTCTTTCTGCTGATTTACTGTGTAATGGAGGTCTTTTTGCCTTTTCATTGACACCTTATTTAGAGTCCTCAGAATATTCTTCTATGACTATGAAATTTTCCTCTTTGACAGATGGAACAAACATATCTTTTTATTTTAGCCTCTATTTGTTGGCAACCCTAGTAGTATTTCTCCTAGGGTATTGAGACAGAGGTGCAGATTTATTCTCTTGTTTTTTACCCGTGGCACCTTTCTTACTGGTTGATTTCTGTTTATGTTTGACTCTGGTCTTAATATTCTAATCCTCATCTAAATCTTCTTCCATTTTTATGTCTGCATTAGAAAACATTTCAATGTCTGCATCAAGTTTGGATGTCTTACCTCTGTTGGTCATGGCTTCTTCCTCAATTTCATATACAGGAGTATCAACAGGAATGTGTTGAATATGCTTCTTTCTTTTAATGGTCCTTGTCACCCTAGTTGCAGACATTTCTTCTCTAACTGGAATTTCATCAACTATGATACTTTGTTTCTATATAGTTTCCTTTTTCCCTTTGCCCCTTTTCTGTTTTCTTAGTTGTGGATCAGGATTTAGGGATTGGATCAACCAATTCCAGGGTTTATGTACTTCACTCAGAGCAAAAACGACCAGAGTCTTAATTAACACTTGATGGAATAGGATACCTTTAGCAATGGTAGGGTGCGACTGTACCCTTTTTGACATCTTCGATAGGCTTTTGAGTAGAAAATTTGGTATATTTAAAGGATAGTCTCCATTGATATGCATTAATAACCTAATATGGTAGATGTAAACCAACTAGAATCTACCTTCATAGGTGATATATGTATGAATTATGATCAGAGAAGTATGCCACTCTTGTCTGATCCAGTTGTGAGGGACTCCTTTCTTCCAATCTGGGTTCTGCCTATCTGGTAGCAAGAATTGGTTCACAAACTCCATGACCATGTGCTCCCTTTTCCACCATCTTTCTCCCCCAATTTCCAATCTGCAATCTTTATAAATGGATTGTTCTATCACCAACATCAACATTTTTCTGATCACCACTTCGAAGTAATCAAATTTGTGTGCAAACAACATGGACACCTATTCGTCATGCCCCTGGAAAGTGGTAAAGAACTCGAAATAGCCAGTGTCCTTGAACCTTTGTTCCATCTGTGGATATGCTTCAAGAACCTCGATACCCTCAGGTTTCGACCTAACAATTTGCCCACCTTTCTTTGGTGCCATGTCAATGATATAGTGTTGTAACTCGATGTTGTTGGATATCAGGAATTTAGAACCTACAATTGTTACTACATAAAGATTTCCTTAAATGGATATCTGCACACATAATCCAACAGAATTAGAATAACATATGGCAATGTCATATAATGATATTGGAAATTGAACTTATTTGATACATGTCCTTGTAGGTACAGGGTGATATCTTTCATGGAATGGTTCAAACTGCATCATCGTTTTCAAGTGAGATTGTGGAGTACATGTAGATCTTTTGTCCATGATTCATGTGATCATGAAAATATTTGGATGGCTAGTGCATGTCATAGCATGATTACTTTAGCGGTGCATGAATAACACTATTCATGTAGCGTTGTTAATGACTTGGCAGTAATTCGATTTTTCAAAATTCAAAGAAGCAAATGATGTGACAAATCTCATTAATCCATGTTTTAAACCTTCAAACTTAAGACAAATTATTCAAAAATGCTAAAAATACAGATCATAACAAACTCAAACCAAAGATTAAAGTTTAATAAAATCAAGAAATGAGGTATAAGAAAGGAGGGCTTAGGATTAGGGATTCTCACTAAATCAAGAACAAAATTAGAGACTAACACATCGTGTAGAAGATTGCTTTACGATCAAACAAGTATGGACTACCTAAGACCATTCCACATTCACTTAGTGGCACTACATCACATGTTACCTTGTCCACATGCTTAGATGAAATAGAAAATTTTTATGTGCACTGCTTGGTTATGTGCATTTGATGATGATTGATTATCCATTTAATTGTGTATGGATTATGATGTATTTGTGTTTTTAATCCCAATTTTTTAACCAATTCCTCTGAAATTAGATTAGGTTGAGATCAATTATCTATCAATTTATCAACCTTAGTGTGTCGCATGATGACCCTAATATAAAACAAGTTACTTCTACAATCAATTCCTTCATCAATTTTACCTATCATACCAACCAATGAGACCTTTGATTCATCACCTAAATCCGATCCCAAGTATGTTGGTCATGTTTTCGCTGCAACTATTTTCCTTCCCTTCTTTTCCTTGAACCAAATTGGTCTCTTCTCTGGATGCAACTTCCAAAAATGATTCTCATCATGCCCCTCTTTCTTGTAATTCTAGAAAGAGGGCCTCTCTTACTTTCTCATCACTACATTTGACTTCTTTCCATGCCACATCCTTTCGTCCTCTTTCCTTGAAGACGATTACCCTGATACACTAAAACTTGTTTTTTGTGCTTCAATGTATGTCGCTTGAACAAAAACCTCATCAAGGTTAGTGGATCCAAACATGAATACAATGTTTCTAATATGTGAAAGTAAGCCTCCTTTATACTTCATAAGACGTCATTGGGTAAGCAAAGGAATATCTAACATCAATGTCATTTTTCGAAAACCACCTGTGTATTCTTGCATTGTTTTTCCTTTTCTTAGTTTTAAAGTTTTCCATTCAATTAACGCTTCCTCGTTATAACCCAAAGGATAGAATTTCTTTCTAAGTGCATAAATGAAGATTTTCCATGATGGAAATACATTACACACTTGTTGTGTTCCATTTTGCAACTTGCTTTTCCACCAGATGAGTGTTGTTCCTACAAGTCTCAATGATGCCAACTTGATTTGTGTGGCCTCATCCTTGATTTTTTGCAAACTGCAATACACCACCATCTGTCTGACCCAATTGTCAATTCTCTCTACATTAACTTCACCATCATATAGGGGTAATTCAAATTTAACATCAATTTTTAATAATGGCATTTCATTCTTATGTTTATGGACATCTTTCTTTGCATTGGATTTAGAACATGAACTTGAAGAAGAAGGAGAAGAAGGAGGTGATGAAGGATGTGAAGGAGGAATTTGAGGAGGATCCTCTCCTTATTCACTTTTTCCCTTTGAATATTCACCAAGAACCGGTCTCTTTCATTCCAAGTAATCATCATACAAAACCTTCAACATCTTCGACATGGTGTAGAAGGTTTTTCGAAAATCTTTCTCATCTTGAGAAATTCCCTCTTCCAATGCTATCCTCTCTCTTTGATAAGTTATCTTTCTCAATCCAATCAATGGATTGTTTGCAACAATATCACCTTCATCACGATGTATCTTTTCCTTGGTTAACATGAAAAACTCAAATCCAAATGTCAAGTAACTCTGATACCACTTTATCCGAAAAGATCTTTTACACAACTATGGTTGAGTTAATATGCATGTGTTGATTAACCAAATAGGAATATTAAAGAAATAGTAAGAAGTTATAGAAGAAATATAGCATCCATATGAAGATGTACAGAACTGAAATGAATAATAAAACAACAACAAACCATAACACCAATGTGATAATGAAGTTCGACAATCTCATATATGTCTCTAGGACTTTGTCTCAGTGGGTGAAGATTTCTTATTTCTATTCAAAAATCAATAAATACCTCACAAAAGTGACAAAAGGTTACAAAAAATATATGGTCTTGTTATACCAGATCTTAAGAACTCAATAGAAGAAACAACACTCAAATCGGATGACCGAAGCTCCTAGAAATGGTCCGCAAAGGTGCACTCCTCAACAATTTCCCTGCATAAAAATGGCTTTGGCTTACCAAATGTTCAACATAAACCTGCTCTAAATATCCTCCCACAGCATCAATAAGGCCTAGTTTATATAGATCTGAAGTTGGTAACCATATCCCAACTTCCTTCCAAGATCTGGCCTTAAAAAGGGCCAAAAATCTCCAATAATGCCTATAAAATCAATAAACAATGTTATCCCAAAGTATAAAAACAACGTTTTTGCAATATATGGTGCACATTCCTTAACTGGATGGCCCCCAGTCATATGGTTCTCCGCCATGTGTCCTAGCATTGATCCTTATCGTGCTGCTCCCCCGAAAACTAGCACCTGGTCTCATGTGATTGGGCCATATGCCCACGATTTAAACTTCTACACAATCTGGTGTAGCCCCTGACGAATAGCTCATGGACTAGTTCCCTGGTTGGTAGGAAAGCCCGAATGACTGGGTGTTATCCATTCTCCAAGATCCAAGTGTAGTGGATACCATCGGTCATATGAACAAACCCCCAAAACCAAGGGTTGTCATAACCTCCGCGCCATTTATTGGAAGGTTCAGTCGTATGGCAAGGGTCCCATGGTAATATTTTTGTGTCGAGGGCTAGGGCTAGGCCCCATCCCTTTTCCTCTCAGACATACCATAGTATCCAACATAAATACATATTATGTTCCATGGTATAATAAGTAACTCATGCGGTGAGTTTTCTAGCCAAGCCCTGCGAAGGAATATCTCAGTGGTAGGTCCCAAGTTCGAAACTTGTAAACTCCAACAATTTTTTTCCAAACAACCAATGTAGCCAATACCTGGGTGCCACGTGGAAACCTACATCTCGGTGACGTGGCATCACCTCATTTTCCATGATGAATGTCACTTGTCAAACATCAATCCGTCCATGTGTCTTCCACTTGTACGCAACTTTCCGAGTCATCATCTACCATGTGTTGTCATATAGGCATGCCATGTAATCCATATGAACGTGCCTCTTTTCACCATTACAAGGGTGACATGTGTCACTCCCTAATTTTCCCACCTGTACCTTCCACATCATCAGGCCGTATGCCTAGTCAGCCTTCCACATCAGTGCCAACTATGCTTGCCACATCATTTGTATGACCATATGGCCTGTATAGTCAACTACCACGTGGCATTGTACGAACTGTACAATCATCATTTTTTACTTGTTTGGAAAAATGAATAGATCTTCATAACTTGATCATACGACGTATTCTTGAGCCCATTCAAGTTGTGTTGGGTTTGTATCAACGAGGTCTAAACATATGTCTGTTTTGAATACATTCTGAGAACTTCGATTTGTAGGCCTTTCTGAGCCCCATCAAGCTCCTGGATCTGATTCTGGATCAGTCGACCATGGTTGGCTACCACTAATGCATTCATTGGTTTTTAGTCTAGACATATGTGTAACAACCCTCCTAGCTAAGGACAACACTCAGTCAACCGGTGAAATTTTTTTTTTGTTTTCTTGAAGTGTGTGCGCGTGTGTAGAAGAAACAACCCCCTCGACTCTAGGTCAACACTCGAACCGACAGGACACAAGTCAGACGGATACAATCAAGGTGACCCAACCTATCATAACGACAACAAGGAACAAAAGCCCCTGAATAGGAGGCGGGAAACTAACGGCTATAGGCAGAGACAGACACCAGAGGTTAGGCATCGTACGGTCACCGACTCGAAGGAATCCGTCAGTGGAGTCGCAGTAGTGGAACTGTTCCTTTAAACAGCCCGAGACTACTGATACGGCTCAGAAGGTGTCGCAAGAGTGGAACTGTGCCTTTAAACAGCCCGAGACTCTTGATACGGCACCGGATTCCTTCCACCGGATTACGCACAGACAAACATTCTAAGCTGCAAGAGGAGTCTATAACCCGCCCGACACGGCAGACTACACAATACAACCACCAAGTACTTACAGGACCAAGGACAACATTAAACACGACGCAAGGCAGTATTCTATGAATGGCCACAAGAGCAATGACATCCACCCTCTAAAGGTAGGCCCCGACAATTCAGTCTTCTCATTAACTTCCTCTTCCCACCCATTTAGTTACTAGGTGATCTAATAACCCCACAACAATAGCATTGCAAAATAGACATTGTCATCAACACCTTAATTTTAACGAAGATTATCCTGGCAATTTAACTCCATCAAGAACATTCAGGGAAACCATTTCTAACATCGCTATTGGCCTCATTATTACATTGCTAATTAACCATTTTGATTCTTGCAATTCATTTCGTATTGATAATTCCAATGATAATATGAACAAGGAAAGCAGTCAACTAATTAGCATTTCACTTCATCTAGTATTTACCTTTCTATTAAATAATATTAATATGGAATTTCAACAACATTAATAATTCGCTTCGTCATCATCATAACATTTCGAATTAAGCCAAAAGTAGCATTGCGATCTAATCATCATCGCAACATTCAATTAACAAATATTAACATTTCCACCTAAGCCTCCTCATTAACATTGCATTTATACCATTACTCACATTGCAATCTACCCCGCCTTAATGCTACAATTAATAATATTAACATTGTAGTTCCCAAATACTTAACATTAATAACCAACTTCCATACTTCCCATAACCTAACAATGAAAGCATTGCATTACCCTTTATTAACGTTAACGCGACAATGAAGACACAATGACATTGCGAACCCAACCTTCAATAACAATAATATCAGTCCATTAGGAATATTATTATTGGGATTAAACAATTAATTGTGAGTGCGCTTCTACCAATCTTAACATTTACTTATTAACAGTACTATTGCATCAAACTATTACTTATCATGTCATCCTTCCAATTCGAATTATAGTGATACTATTGTATTGACTATACCTATCCTGCAGTTCAACCGCATAAGATTTCAATTAACATTATTAATATTGCAGTTAACAACTAA
>JASDQU010218974.1:0-11169 GCA_032191745.1 Picea mariana | reverse complement strand
AAAACTAGACGCCACAAAGAACACCTACCCAGAGATGTAGAGGAATCCATGCAAAGGTGCATTTTTTCCTACCCCTGTTCCATACTAAATAGTTTTTCATTTACTATGTCTGTATTTGTCGAACCTGTTTGCAGCTGTGTTTTTTTTTTTTTTCGCGCCTAGAGCCCGCCAGCCTACAGATGCAATGTTGAGATAGCTAGGGCACAAGTCCACTTGTCAATTTCTATATCGCCCAACTATGGGTGCTATTTGCAGGATACAGAACATTAAAGGCCTAATGTACAGCCCGCAAGTCCGTGATCCAAATAAGTGGCTAAGTATGGAATAAGGGATTTGTGCATATTTGGTATGTATTGCTCATTTTAGGGAGCCCGCTAGCCCTGGAGTCTGTGTCTCAATTTGTATATCACGGAAATCACTAGAAGTAGAATGTTGAGTTGCCCAGCCCGCAAATCCGCTTGTCAATTTGTATATCATGGATATGTGGATGCTATTTGTAATGTACCGAAGAATAGAGGCCCATTTTTTACCTTGCCAGCCTGAGAGCCCGCGATCGAGAAATTTTTCATGCTCTATAAAATCTTAGCCACCCAGCAAGTGTGCTTGTCAATTTGTATATCGCAGAAGTGTGTGTGCTATTTCTAGGACACAAAACAATAGAGGCCTATTTTTTGAGCCCACTAGCCCAAGAACCTACGATCCAGAAAGTGGACAAGTATGGAATGCAATATCCGTACATGGTTTATAAAATCTCATGTCCATACTTTATAAAGGTACATATTTAGTTTTGCCTGGTTTCTACACATACTGATCTAGTAACCACACAGTTGGTGTTGCACATGAATTATGAAATATGCACTGCCAGTCCGACCAAGCCCTTTGGTTTCCTTAGCCAATTTTATGCCCGCGGATCCCCCACTACATGTTATCAAACTCTCGTTACCTGTGTTCCAAGAAAGTGTACATGCTCTATAAAATCTCAGCCACCCCACAAGTCCACTTGCCAATTTGTGCATCGCAAAATTTTGTGTGCTATTTGTAAGACACATAACATTGGAGGCCTATTTTTTGATCCCGCCAGCCCGAGACCCGCGATCCAGAAAGTGGCCAAGTATGGAATGCGATATCCATACATTCTCTATAAAATCTCATGTCCGTACTTTATAAAGGTGCATATTTAGTTTTGCCTGGTTTCTACACATAGTGATCTGGTCACCACACACTTGGTGTTGCACATGAATTATGAAATATTTAGTTTTGCCTGGTTTCTACACATACTGATCTGGTCGCCACACACTTGGTGTTGCACATGAATTATGAAATATGCATTGCAAGTCGTACCAAGCCCTTTGGTTTCCTTAGCCAATTTTATGCTCGTGGGTCCCCCGCTACGCCTTATCAAACTCTCGTTCCCCATGTTCCGAATGTACATCTTGCATCAAAATCTTGGTAATCCATGTCTATGCTCGAGGGTTCCCAGACGTCGGAGTGACATATTTCATGTCCATCTAATCTTGTGCATGATACTTCGGTGATCTACAATTGGACCCAGACTGGAAGCTTGCAACTCATTTGCTAATTTTCTTTAATTAAATTATACAATATCAATATTCATTATTAATAATTTATTACTTGAAAAAAATGTTTTTAGATAATGTTAGCTATATAACATATATGTCATATGTTATACTTGTAGACAATCACAATCTTGAACTTGACAGTCCTGGAGTCCATCTTTCAACTTGTATATCACAAAACTCCTAGTGCAGCATGGAGAAGATGGGAAAATAGAAGTACAATGTTGATCGAGCTAGCCCAAAGTCTGCCGATAAATTTGTATATCATGGAAGTCTGGGTGCTATTTGTAGGACACAGAACAATAGAGGCCCAATTTTCAGCCCACCAGCCCAAGAACCTGTGATCCACAAAATGACTAAGTATGGAATGAGGGATCTGTACATGCTCTATGAAATCTGATATCCATACTTATAAAAGTACATAAGGTACTTTATAGATATGATATCCTGTGCCCAAAAATTCGGTGATCCACATTGATAATTTTGTTTGATTAAATTGTACAATATCAATATTTAATATTGATATTTTAGTACTTGAAAATAATGTTTTTCAGATAATGTTAGACGTATAACATATATGTTATATGTTATACATCCCGCCAGTCCTATAGTTCATCTGTTTTTGAGCATGCCTCTCGGAGAACCCGCTATCCAAAAAGTGCCTTAAGTATGTAAGTACGCCTGTCAATTTGTATATGGCAGAACTCTGAGTGTTGTTTGGAGGACACGGACCGATACAAGTGCAATGTCCAACCAACCAATTAAATTGTGGAATATCAAAATTTGGATATCGCGGAACTTCGATCCGTAAACAATTGCCATCCTGGGCCCACCAACCCTACAGTTTGTATGTCAGTTTGTATATTGCGAAACTCCAAGCATTGTTTGAAGGACACAGAACAATGGAAGTGCAATGTTCAGCCTACAAGTCCGCTTCTCAATTTCTATATTGCACAAGTCTGGGTACTATTTGCAAGACACCGAGCAATAGAGTCCCATTTTTGAGCCTGCCAACCCAAGAACCCATGATCCAAAGACTTTACATGCTTCCCCTCGCTATGCTCCCTGAAATCCTACACAAAGTCACAATTTCCATACTTAGCCACTTTCCCGCAATTCTGCAAATAAACAAACCCTCCATTGAAGTGCACCATCATGTGCTCTTACGTTTTACGCGTTTTGTAGTAAACAATTCCGACTCATGTAGTTTCACCATTGGACACTCACTAGTTTCACCATGCAGTTTCAGACTTGGCCATTCCTTCCTTACTTTCTCTTCCCCGTCCCCATCACCTTCACACGTGTCCATAATAAGAAATAATGTTTATATGTGTGTGTGTGTGTGTGTGTGTGTGTGTGTGTGTGTGTGTGTGTATGTCTTGTTTCTAAATATTTAATGCTAACAGGTCATCCTGCAGGCACTGTCTAAGTTGTCATTGATGCGCACAAGGCTTGAGAAGTTCTACCATTAATGCAATATTTGCGGAGGCTTTTGTTATCCCTTCCCAGTCTTAATTTCAAATACCATGGAATGTCATTCGCATGCCGTCAACTTGGTTCCTTCATGAAACCTCCAATCCTTAAATGTTGTTCACCATAACCACCACCTTCGCACTTCTAAGTATGCAATAATTAAGATTTACTTCTAACAGGTCACCATACAACACACATAGATATTCTCATTAATGCAGAGATTTTCCATTCGCACGCATTGAACCAACATTTTCGGGGGGTTATATTGTCCCCTCCATTTCTTCATTTCAAGCCGAGTCTGGAGCAAACCAATGTTTTCATAAACTACTGGCAGCAGCTCCACAACAGTTTTGTAGAGATACAGTGAACATCTTCCTCACGAGCTTCCCATGCAGAAGAAAGGAAAAATAATTGTAGGGCAGATGGAGAAGCCTGGAAGTTAGATTGAAAACATGGAACATGACGCTGATCTGGATAGAATATTCTGCAACATTGATCAGCCCGGAGACACAACTCACCATGTCTACCCAATGGACATAGTTGATACCAATTTTTTTTATGAAGATGAATCCTTTGTATTCCAGAGTGTTGTTTTTGAAAGCGAATCAAAAACATTAATCATTGAAAAAAGAGATGTAAAAAATAAGAAAATAAAACATCGTTCAGAACTTGACCTTGCCAATATGCAGGCATCCAAAATCTCTCAACTTTACATGGCAACCAAAGATTCTCTTCATGATTCCATTGGATTCATTGAGGCCAAGAATGCCAGACTAAATAACCAAATTAAGGAATTGGAGGAAGCTTTATTTCCTATGCCATTGCTTGGAAGTCCTTTGGAAATAACCATGCTTGCAACTACCTGCACCCCTGCATCAGATCTAAAAGAGTCCTCCAACTTCCTCGCATCCTATAGAGGGTATGTGGAGAAAAATATCAACAAAAGAATGGAACTGGTTACTAAGGCCTGGGAAACATCACAGAATATGGATTCCCTGGGAAGAAGGGCACACAACTTGCTCCAATTTCTGCAGACGGATTTAAAAAATAAAGAAACTTTCTATGTCCACATGGTCATCCCTTTTTCCTTTCATGTCAACAACATGTCAGACATGAGAAGAAGACAACGTGATATCCCATCCAAAAAATAGCTCACTCAATTAGAAGCATGCTGGAAAGAGAAGGTGAAGAACCTGTATCTGATCGTCCAATCATGTGAGCAAGTAATATCAAAGAAAGAAACATTATTCACAAAGCTCACCAAAATAGAGTTAGCCGGAAGGAAAAATGACTTCCAGGACCCCATCTTAATCGTCAACTCCCTAGTGTTAACCAAGAAATCTTTCAATAAACAAGTTGATAATTTTAAGGCCTTGTCTTTATAAAATTTTTACAGGAATCTTGAATATCATGAAGAAGACGTGGACAACTGGCTAGTCCGGTATTCGGTATAGAATGGAGACATTCATCAGGCTTTGTCTAATCTTTCTAGTGACCTAAGTGAATTAGAAAATGAACTTTTCAACATTAAAATCTGGAATGACATCAACGTCGCCCCCTTGAGAATCTATATTGAAGAGAACTTGAAGTGGGTCACCGACAAAATCCAACAGGGAAATGCATCAGCAAGCAAATAGAAAAATTACTTATATGGAACATCGCTATAAATCCTTTGTTTACCAATCTAGTTATTCAAGCAAGTTGGCGACAAAAACCAATAGGAAAAGGCATCAACAAGCAAATACCAACATTACTTATATGTACCATGCCTGTAAGTGTATATTGATAGTCCTTTCTTTATCAATCCAGTTATTCCACCTTTTCTGAATACAAATCTATAGCCAAAAACTGATATCTTCCCATTTCTACTTTTCAAGTATTACTTTCCACAGTGCTATTTCTTATACATATTTCTCTTATGGTCCGTGGGAGCCCCAATCCTAGTCTATATGACAAACGCATTTACATTTCCAAGAATATGTAACAAACAATTTTTTTTTTCATATATTCCAAATAAAACTATTATTTTGTCTCCTTATATATTTATGTGTTCCTAGATTTTTATCTTCAACTATGTTGAATGTGAAGACATTCTGTTTATTTTATTTCAATTCTTTTTTTTTTTCTGATGCATATTTTCTCCTGCCTGGTCATTTTCAAAATCAAGTATGAGATAAATGACTCACTCAAATTTGAGACATCATATTTCACACACACACACACACACACACACATGTTTCTTTAAATTTCCAGGAATATGTAACACGTTTTATTATTATTTTATATAAATGTCATAAAATTGTGTTCAGTACTTTTTTGCTACTCACACATATAGATAATATGCCATTTCTTGCATCTTTACCACCTGTCCTTCATATTGCTTGCCACAGAGGCCCTTTAAGACGCTCTTTGTAGCCCATGGAATAAGAGAGGCCCACATAAATCTCATCCCCATACTTTATAAAAGTACATATTTCGTATGTATAAAAGTAAATATCTACTTTATATTATTACGTATTTGGTATGTATAATTTATGTTGTCCAGGAACCTATAATTTGATAAATTTCAATTTATTGTGTCCAGGAGCCCCCGTTTTAAAGAAAACAAATTTGGGAATGCTATTTTTTGGTCCTTTTCTCCACCACCCTATGTAAGAGACATTAGTACTATGTTTTTGTGCTTTTGTCCACCGGCATATGTAAAACATATGTAAAGAAAACTAATTCACAACTGCTAAATTTTTTTAACACGATCCCCTTAAAATTCAAATAGTCTGCAAGTCCATTTGTCTATTTGTATATCGCGGAACTCTCAGTGCTTTTTGTAAGAAATAGAACAAGAGAAGTCCAATTTTCAGGTCCCCAACCCGAGAACCCGTGATCCAAAAACTGGCTAAGTATGGAATGAGGGTTTTGTGCATGCTCTATATATCTAGTTAGTCAAATTACATATTTGGTATGTATAATTTGATAAATTTCAATTTCTTGTGTCCAGGAGCCCTTGTTTTAAAGAAAACTAATTCAGGAATGCTATTTTTTTTGTGCTTTTGTCCACGAACCTATGTAACGGATGTAGGCCCTTAAAATTCAAATAGTCTACAAATCCGATTGTCAATTGTATATCGCGTAACTCTAAAGAAAACAAATTCGTGAATGTTATTTTTTTGGTCCTTTTGTCCACCACCCTATGTAACAAACATTAGTACTATTTTTTTGTGCTTTTGTCCACCAGCATATGTAAAACATATGTAAAGAAAACTAATTCGCGACTGCTAAATTTTTTTGACATGAGCCCCTTAAAATTCAAATAGTCCGCAAGTCCAATTGTCAATTTGTATATTGCGGAACTCCCAGTGCTTTTTTTAGGGCACAAAACAATAGAAGCCCAATTTTCAGGTCCCCAACCCGAGAACCCGTGATCCAAAAACTGACTAAGTATGGATTGAGGGTTCCGTGCATGATCTATATATCTAGTTAGTCAAATTACATATTTGGTATATACAATTTGATAAATTTCAATTTCTTGTGTCCAGGAGCCCTTGTTTTAAAGAAAACTAATTTGGGAATGCTATTATTTTTGTGCTTTTGTCCACGAACCTATGTAATAGACGTAGGCCCTTAAAATTCAAATAGTCCGCAAATCCGATTGTCAATTTGTATGTCGTGGAACCGTGGGTTCTATTTGAAGGGAACAGAATAACAAAAGCTCAATTTTCAGCCCGCCAACTCGAGAATCCGCGATCCAAAAACTGTCTAAGTATGGGGCTCCGTGCATGATCTAGAAAATTTCATCCCCATACTTTATAAACGTACATATTTCGTATGTCTAAATGTAAATATCTACTTTATAAAATCACATATTTGATATGTATAATTTATGCTTTCCAGGAACCTATAATTTGATAAATTTCAATTTCTATTGTGTCCCAGAGCCCTTTTTTTAAAGAAAACTAATTCGGGAATGCTAATTCTTTTGTGTTTTTCTCCTTCCTGGTCATTTTCAAAATTAAATATGAGATAAATCACTCAGTCAAATTTGAGATATTATATTATATGTGTGTGTGTGTGTGTGTGTGTGTGTGTGTGTGTGTGTGTGTGTGTAACACGTTTTATTATATTTTTATATACATGTCATAAAATTGTGTTCACTACTTTTTTCCTACTCACACATATAGAGAGTATAACATTTTTTGCATCTTTACCACCTGTCTTTCATACTGCTTGCCACAGAGGCCCTTAAAATTCAAATAGTCCACAAGTCCTCTTGTCAATTTGTATATCACGGAACTCTAGGTGCTCTTTGTAGACCATGGAACAACAGAGGCCCAAGAGCCCCTATTTTAAAGAAAACTAAATCAAGAATGCTATTTTTTTTATACTTTTGTACACCAGCCTATGTAAGGGACGTTTGTAGTATTATTTTTTGTTTTTAATGCCAATTTTTTTTTGACACGAGCCCCTTAAAATTCAAATAGTCTGGAAGTCCGATTGTCAATTTATACATCACAGAACTCTCGGTGCTTTTTGTAGGGCACGAAACAACAGAAGCCCAATTTTCATCCCGCCAACACCTATGTAACGGACGTTAGTACTATTTTTTTGTGTTTTTGTCCACCAGCGTGTGTAAGGAAAACTAAATCGGGAATGCCAAATTTTTTGGACATAAGCCCCTTAAAATTCAAATAGTCTGCAATTCTGATTGTCAATTTGTATATCGCGGAAATCTCGGTGCTTTTTGTAGGGCACGGAACAACAGAAGCCCAATTTTCAGCCCGCCAACCCGAGAACCTGGAATAAGGGTATGTAACAGACCTAGGCCCTTAAATTTCAAATAGTCTGCAAGTCCGATTGTCAATTTGTATATCGCAGAACTCTGCATGCTATTTGTAGGGCATGAAACAACAGAAGCCCAATTTTCAGCCCGCCAACTCGAGAACCCATGATCCAAAAATTCAAATAGTCAGCAAGTCCGATTGTCAATTTGTATATCACAGAACTCTCGGTGCTATCTGTAGGGCATGAAACAACAGAAGCCTAATTTTCAGCCTGCAAGCCCGAGAACCCCGAATCAGGGTTCTGTGCATGCTCTCTATATCTACTTAATCAAATTACATATTTGGTATGTATAATTTATGCTGTTCAGGAACCTATAATTTGATAAACTTTAATTTCTTGTGTCCAGGTGCCCTTGTTTTAAAGAAAACAAATTCGGGAATGCTAGATTTTTTGTGCTTTTGTCCACGACCCTATGTAATAGACGTAGGCCCTTAAATTTCAAATAGTTTGCAAGTCTGATTGTCAATTTGTATATCGCGGAAGTCTGGGTGCTATTTGTAGGGAACAGAACAACAAAAGCCCAATTTTCAGCCCGCCACCCCAAGAACCCGCGATCCAAAAATTCAAATAGTCTGCAAGTTTGATTGTCAATTTCTATATCGCGGAACTCTTGGTGCTATTTGTAGGGAACATAACAACATAAGCCCAATTTTCAGCCTGCCAACCCAAGAACCCAGAATGAGGGTTCTATGCATGCTCTGTATATCTACTTAATCAAATTAGATATTTGGTATGTATAATGTATGCTGTCCAAAAACCTATAATTTTTCAATTTCTTGTGTCCAGGAGCCCTTGTTTTAACGAAAACTAATTCGGGAATGCTAGTTTTTTTGTGCTTTTGTCCATGAACCTATGTAACAGACGTAATCCCTTAAATTTCAAATAGTCCACAAGTCTGATTGTCAATTTGTATGTCCCGGAACTCTGGGTGCTATTTGTAGCACACAGAACAACATAAGTCCAATTTTCAGCCCGCCAGCTCGAGAACCAACGATCCAAGTATTTTTTGGTGTTTTTTTCCACGAACGTATGTAGAAATTTACTTCGGGAATGCTAAATTTTTTGTGTCCAAGAACCTTTTAAATGTTAATTGTTTTTGATAAATTTCGGGAAAAAACTGATTTGGGAATATTATATTCTGCATGAAAACCACATGTACTTCAACTTCCTACACACATGTCTGTATTCGGTATCATTTATTCCCATTCCAAACTAGTAGGGAATATGATGCTATGCAACACTTATTATTAATGGAGTGAAAAGAATCTCAGGGCAAGTTGTTTATATATATATATATATATATATACATATATATGAAAATTTTATTTCAATGGATGGTATTGGATGCTTTCCAATATTTGTTGATATATGTATAGCTATATAGGATGAAAAATTTATATTATGTTCTCGGATGGGGTGGACACCACTCGAACAACCTGAGCCCACCCACTTGGAGCGGTTGTGGCTCGACACGTCAAGCACCACGAGCATGCCACGTGATGGAGATCAGATATGGATGGCATGTGATCGATCGTCGAGTTAATGTGATAGAGAGGATGACTGAAGGTGATGACAATTTGTGTTGTATGACTATTCATCATGAGAATAGGGGGGAGCGACAGGGAACTAGGACATAAATCTCATGCCCAATTGTGTCGAAGTATTTGAGAGGAGATAATAGGCACATAAGGGGTTATTACCCCAAGTGGGAAGAAGGTACGCACAGTTTTTCAAGATGGAGCTTAGGGGTAAGAGAGATTACATGATGACGAATATTAAGAGCACACCAAAAAATGAAGATCAAGCTTGTAAGACCCAACATGTGACGAGGAGGGATTTTGGTTCATACTCCGGGCCTCCTAGTGTGGTGATAGTGATAGTCCTAGTTGTTGGTAGTGGTGTGGGGGGATCTGTCTATGCTTGGTTCGAGTTTTCGATTGATTGACTGGGGAAAAGGAAAGAAAAATTTGATGGGGTGGGTGACATGACAGGGAAGCCTCCACCTTTATATGTCTCGCTGCCAATACACATGCAACAAAACATGCTCGGGCTACCAAAAATTGATTTATTGAAGTGTGCTCGGAGGAGGAGAAGAGAGTCGCAAAAGAGGTTAAAGGATGGGTCTAGGAGCAAAGAGAGGAAGTGTTGGAACAAAAAATTTTGGGGTTTAGCGCATCAAACAAGGCAAACAAATGGACCAAAGGAAGTAGTGCATGCCAAAGAATGAGGAGAAAGCAGCGTGCAAGAAGGAAAAGGAAACAATGTGCCAAGAAAGAAGGAAGACCAGCACAGAGTCAAAGTAAGGAAGGGTTGGATCAAAGACCAACTGCGTGGAAGATAGTTAGAAAGTGGACAAGTGGAGTCCACTTAGAATTAGGGTTTTTGAGTCATAATGTAAGGGTATTTACTCATTTTTTATTATAAATAGAAGAGGTTTGAGGTAGCTAGGGGTGTCAATGAAGAAAGTGTTAGATCTTATTCTAGAGTATCACTTTTGCATGAGCGAAGTACATTGAGCATATTTTTGAGTCTGAGTCGAAGTATTTGTGTTGTTGAGAGCTGTGGAGCTCAGATAGAGTAAGTTTTGGAATGTAATTGAGGGTCAGGTCACAAGCTGTGGAGCTTGGTGCGATGTTGGTCAGCCTCACCAGTCATAAACTCATGATGTAATGCACCCAATGCTATGAAGAATGAATAAAGCAAAAGATCTTTGTGGATGTAGCCCAGGGAGGGTGAACCATGGTAAAATGATGTTTTTGTGTATATAGTATTTATTTTATATACTTATGTTGAATGAATGGTTAGATGAATGCATCTATTAGGGTTTATTTACAGTGTGCACTAGACTAATCATGCAAAATGATTGAATGGATAAAATAGTACATTTGATGAATGCTATGGTAGATTGAAAGTTAAAGTGGACGTATAAGTAAAAGGAACATCCCCAATCACTTCCATGACTGCAGATATCTACATCCTACAGTCACCCATAAGCCATCTCGGGTCAGACTACATTGTACACTCTATGTGCGATGTAGCCTTTTGGTTTACCAGAAGGGTCGATGGTGAATAGGTTTTTTTTGGAGAACTAAGGTAGAACTCAGGTCAACCCATACATCCAAGAGGAACTATGGAGGAAGTGGAGGACTAGGTAGATGATCCATTCTACTCTAGGACCAGGGACACTAAATATTTTATAATTGCATAAAGTTGTTGGATTGTTAAAGCCGTGGTTGGCCAAGTGATGCACAATACAAGGAATGACTAGTGAAACATCCTCCAC
>JASDQU010218972.1:4342-22348 GCA_032191745.1 Picea mariana | reverse complement strand
AACCTATATAAGCAAGCTCTAATGGTGAAGAGAGGAGGAAGAAATGTATATGTGAAACTTATGATCTTGGAGGAAATCTGCAGTCAGCTAGAGAAGAGCCATCAATGCAGCTGCTGCCATCCAGGTTGTGGATCTTTCAGACAAGGGTTAGACGAAGAGGATCTGACGAAGCTGTTGCATTCACATCTATGATTGTAAGTACTGCTGTCGTTATTCTCATTAATATGACATGCTTGGCCTGTTTCTTTATAGTTTGTGTTTGATGCTACATGCACTTATCATTCAGTGATAGATCTGTTTTCAAGCTAATGTCAATAGAGTAGGAAGTGGTCGTATCTTGATTTATCCACAGACATCAACGAGAAGCAAAGGATTGGAGCGCAACTCGGAGCATGCAGGGACAAACGTCGGTTAAAAGGTACTTCTGTTACTCATCCTTCTCATGCATTAGGCTTAGATAGATTCGAAAGAAATTCAGTGTCCATGATAAGCACTTTTCTGTCTAGGGTTAAGGTCAAGCCTTAGAGGTCGATCTACTTGTCCGCAGGCAGATTTTCCTACAACAATTACCATGGGTCCACAGTGATTTCCTCACCTACCTATGCATTCACATAAACTAGCAAACCCACCATATTATTTTAATAATATATTTTTTATTCTAAGTTAAATGAGAAACATCTCCAAGTGACACATGGCAGTTAAATGGATTGGTGCCACATGGAAACTAATTAATCGAGACATGTGGCAACATAAAAAAAAAGTGACACATGGTGTGATTTATTGGATGACATATGGTAGATTCTTATTGAAATATTGTTGGCCTACTGAGTGATGACATGTGGCAACATTTGGTTGGGTGACTCATCATTGTTGACTAGCCATGCAAAATTATTATTATATTCAACAATTTTCCAAGGGTCGAATCCTCCAAGCTCCACAGTCTCATCTATTCTTTATTTCTTGTCAAGTGTATGTTACACAACATTATATACCACTAAGACCTTTTTATTCTCATACATGTGGGATAAGAATAATGAAGAAAAGTTGAAATTCAACAAAGGAGGTCGAAATTAAATCAAGGGTCCACACTTACCAAGCTAACTTGATTGACGGTGGTTGAGTCACGATCTTGCAAAGTATATATATTGAGCTCCCGAGCTCCATTTGCATCAAAATTTATACCGTTTGAAAGGTATTTTGATGTAGAAGATGGTTTTATAGGTTTCAAGTGCTGAAGGTTGATACGGTTTTATCATAAATTTAAATATCAGTCAGCTACAATTTTTAATGGGCTTGCGTGACAACTCAACTTCACGAGCTCATATTTTGAGATCCAAGCGACGGATTTGGGAAAATATTATATCGTTGGAAATATGAGACGATTAAGAGAAAATTAAAAGTTTTTTACTTAGATAAAAAATTTATTTTCACTTCTATAAAATTAAATTACAGTCGTCCTCTTTTAGCAAAAAAATAATTAAGTTTAAAAAAAAATCGTTTAATTAATTTTTTTATTAAAAACAGAAGGAGAGGGACCCACTTTTAGTGTACTTGTATTAATTATGTGAATTCATTCATGAGGAACTAATGAGGCATTAATTAAAGGGAAATTTTCAAGAAGAAACTTGATGCAGGAGCATCGACTACTCATCAAGTGAGCCAGCATGAAGCGGAGAACAGCTGGACAACGCCAACACAATTTTTGAAACACCTTGATATTTGTTGCGCCAAACATTAATGTGTGAAATTGATGGAGCGCACTTGTACATTGTAAATGGAATTGAGCGGATAGCTCACGTCCTTAAGTAGTTAAGGCATTTAATAGAATTAATGTAAAGTAGATAGAACATTTAATTGAAGATTTGATAGCTTTAGAGCTCGAGAGGGAAACATGATATAGACACCCTCCTTTGTACATTGTAACATTAGCAACATTCAAAAGGGAAGAGCAAGCAGAGAATTGTGAAGAACACCCATGTACAGATGTTATTGAATTAATAGAAAAGCTTCGATTTAATTCCATGGCGTGTGTTATTCTCTGTGTATTGTTAATATTATGCTTATGAGTATTTGCTTCTGGTTATGCACTTGCTTTGATATGTTGTGTATGTGATTTCAGAGTTGAATTGAAATCTGTGAGATTAAGAAATTAGTTTCAATTGTTTCTCTATATTGGACCAGATAATTCCTACAAGGGGTGCAGTGGAATTTGTCCGCAAGGAGTGCGTGACTGCAGGGTTCATATAGAGATAACTTTTGTTCTAAGCTCTCAGAAGTGCAGATTTGGCACTGGAGCCCTGCAAGGCGTGCGCAGGCTGGACGAAGACTCAGAGTTGCGATTCTGAGTGAAAGGGGATTAAGAATGCTGCTGCAGGTGAGCGCGCAGAGCCGAGGAAGACTCAACGCTTAGAGGGTTGTTAACAGTCGAGCACAAGAGTGTGCGCAACCTCTCTGAAAGAATCAGATTTCACAAGCTCAGGAGGGATAGTTCCTTCATGACGCAGCGGAGGAGGGCCCGAAAGCGGCTCAAGGAAAGGTTCAATAGGACAGAGGAGGTGGAATAATTTCTCCAGGAGGAGGAATCGACGGTCAGTTCTCGCAGGGAAGATTCACGAAAACCCATTGATCATCAGATATCGGAGGAGATGCACGCAGGATAAACACAAGCTCGCAGAGGAGGAGTCAAGAATCATCGGGATTCGACATTCGGGACTTCCGGTGAAAAGGAATTGCGATCAGTGAAATCGCGATTACGTGATTCCCGATAGAGTGGAGAGAGAAGGCGACGTGGCAGGAAGAAGTCGCACGTGTGTATCGGAGTTCAGGGTTCGGGAATTTGTGGTGCAAGTGAACTGTGACATCGCATGTTCTGATTTCTCGATAGGGAAATCCCCGATTATCACAAAAGTGTTGACCTTTGACCCATTGGGGTTTGGGGTTTTGGGGAGCACGAGAACCATGCCCACAAGTTTCGTGATAGTGCGAAACCCGATTTCCCAACAAAGACAAAGGGGAGATTTCTTTGGGTATTGAGAACTCCTGTAAGGAGTGGGAAGAGTTCTTTGACTCTTCGGGCCTAAGTGAAAGAAGGTCCTGGTGAGAGCGATCATTCTTCGAGGAGTGGGGAAGGTTGCCATCAAGTGGTATCAGAGCGAGATAAGTTCTCTGTTTTCTGTAGCAGAGAAGGAGGAAGAAGAAATTCACCATGCCGCCCAGAAGGGAGAGACAGTCACCTGACCCGGAAGATAGGGAGGTGCGAAGAAGAGGTATGCCGGCAGGGAATCCAGAAATGGAGCTCCAAATGAGATATCTCTGAGCAAGAATCGAGGAGATGGAGACAGCACAAAGACACGGAGTTGGTGCAGGGGATCTTAGAGACTCCGAGGTTGAAGAGGAAGCTGGACATGCCGAAGAGGTCACAACAGAAGATGCATCAACTGAGCGATTGATTAAAGCTATCGCCAGGATGATTTCCAAGACCAAAATGGACATTCCAGCTTATGAAGGAAGCCTGGATGCAGAAGAGTTGCTGGATTGGATCAGGGCTCTTGACACCTACTTCGATTATGAGGATATCGAAGAGGACAAGAAGGTAAGACATGCTGTCACAAAGTTGAAGGGACATGCAGTATTATGGTGGGATGAGCTACAGGCAGATAGATGTTCCAAAGGGAAACAAAAAATTAAAAGCTGGGATCGAATGATCGCAAAGATGAAAGCGAAATTCATCCCGAGGGATTATCATATCACACTGTTCAGGTGAATGCAGAACCTGAGACAAAAGTTGATGACGGTGAAAGAGTACACCGAGGAGTTCTATAAGCTCAATATCCGAGCAGGTCATCGGGAGAGCGATGATGAGAAGGTATCCAGATACCTGAATGGTCTGAGATATGACATTCAGGATGAACTAAGCATGGTAACCATCAGAACAGTTGAGGATTCTTACCAGATGGCTCTGAAATCCAAGGAGAAGCTGAGCCATAAGCAAGGATAGTGAGGGCGAGGCAGAAGTCAGCCCAGAGGCAAGGCAATTGCCCAAGAGAAATATCAGAAGCCCAAGGAGGAGTGGAAGAAACCTCAGGGTAAGGTTGAGAGAGGTGAAATCTCACAACAGAGGCAGCCACATGCTGAGCCGAGGGGACAGCAAAATAGTCAGCAAGGAGATTACGCTGATGCAAACACACTTCCTCGTACTAGAGGTCGAGGTAGAGGAAGAGGAGGAGTTATCACATGTTTTACGTGTGGGAAAAATGGGCACAAGTCATTTGAGTGTCCGGAGAAGAAGAAAGATGCAGGAGAAGCTCACATCACTGAGGCGCAAAGGCGTGATGCTGAGTCAGAAGATGCAGACAGTGGAAGATTGCTTGGGATGCATAAGGTTCTTTTGACACCTGAGAAAGAGGTGGAAAGCACAGTGCAGAGGAGCAGACTATTCAGGACAGCTTGCACAACCAAGGACAGGAAATGCAAAGTCATTGTGGATAGCAGAAGCACTGATAATCTCGTTTCGACCGAGATGGTGGAAAAGATGGAGTTGGAAATGACCAATCACTCGAGTCCATATAAAGTCTTGTGGCTACAGAAAGGACACCAGGTGAGTGTTACTAAACAATGCTTGGTTGAATTCAAAATGTATGTCATGTATTGCTGGGTAGACCATGGCAATATGACAGAAATGTGGTTCATGATGGGAAGATGAACACATATACACTGGAGAAGAATGGGAGAACCCATAAGTTGCTTCCGATAAAGGATAAGGAAGTGAAACCAAAAGTAAGAAATACCATACTTCTCATGAGTGGGAAGGAGATTCTCACAGAGATGGAGAAGAAGGAAGATCCACAATTCTTTGTGGTCAGGAAATCAAGAATTTTCCTGACTAGCACAAGAGTGGACGACTTGCCAGACGAGATTCAGGAACTACTGGGAGAGTTCGCTGATATCATTCTGGATGAATTACCTCATTCGTTTCCATCGATGAGGAGTGTGAGTCATCACATCGATCTCATACCAAGGAGCAGTTTACCAAACAAGGCAGCGTACAGGTTGATTCCTCAAGAGAATGAGGAAGTCAAGAGGCAGGTACAGGAGCTGCTGGATAAAGGATTGGTCAGAGAGAGCCTGAGTCCGTGTGCTGTTTCGACAGTGCTTAGTCCGAAGAAAGATGGAGGATGGAGGGTGTGTACAGACTCCAGAGTGATTAACAAGATCACCATCAGGTACAGATTTCCACTGCCGAGAATGGACGATCTGATGGATTGCCTGAGTGGGGAAAATTATTTTTCAAAGATAGATTTGAAGAGCAGATATCACCAGATTCGCATGAGGAAAGGTGATGAATGGAAGACAACATTCAAGACAAATGAAGGTTTGTACGAATGGCTGGTCATGCCATTTGGCTTGACAAACGCACCGAGCACATTCATGAGGCTGATGAATGAAGTCCTGAGGGAATTCATCGGGAAGTTTGTAGTCGTATATCTGGATGATATATTGATCTACAGTAAGACGAAGGCTGAACATTTGAAACATTTGGCCATTATAATGAGAAGACTGCAGAAAGAGAAGCTGTTGGTCGACATGAAGAAGTGTTCCTTCATGAAGACAGAGCTCATTTATTTGGGTTTTGTCATATCAGCAAATGAGTTGAAGATGGATCCTGAGAAGGTGGAAGTCATCAAGAAGTGGCCATCACCGAGAAATATTTTCAAGGTGAGGAGTTTTCATGGTTTGGCTAGTTTCTACAGGAAATTAATCAGGAATTTTAGTGGAATTAGCGCAACAATGATGGACACAGTGAAGAAGCGACACAAGACTTTTCATTGGACAGTAGAGGCTGAGAACAACTTCAATTTGTTGAAGCGAAAGATCACAGAGCAACCAATTCTGGTGTTTCTTGATTTCCAAAAGACATTCCAAGTGAAGTGTGATGCCAACAGATATGCCATTGGAGTGGTCTTAAGTCAGGAGGACAGACCAGTTGCATATTTCAGTGAGAAGCTGGATGAAGCAAAGCTGAAATACTCCACGTATGATAAAGAGTTTTATGCCATCATACAGGCATTAAAGAAGTGGAGGCATTACTTAATCCCAAAAGAATTTGTATTGTACAACGATAACCATGCATTGCAGTTTGTGAGTCAATAGGATAAGTTGAACCAGAAACATGAAAAATGGGTAGAATACATGCAGAATTTTACATTTGTAATTAAACACATTTCAGGGACTGCTAACAAAGTAGCTGATGCTTTGAGCAGGAAATGTTTATTGCTGCAGGAATTTTGAGTCAAAACCTTGGGTTTTGAAAACCTTAAGGACATGTATGTCGGAGATGCAGACTTCGGAGAAGCTTATGAAGTAGCTGAGAACCCAGTTCTCAGAGATCGGAGCCCATGGATAGACTACATGATCCAGGAGGGATTGCTATTCAGAGGCAATCAACTGTGCATTTCGAATTGCTCCTTGAGGGAGAACTTGTTAAAATAGAAGCACAACGGAGGCTTGGCAGGACATTTTGGCCATGACAAAACATTCGCAAAGCTAAGCGAATCATATTTTTGGCCAGGGCTGCGAGCAGATGTCAAGAGGTTTGTTGATAGGTGTCGGATTTGTCAACATTTGAAGGGCCGGAAACAGAACGCAGGGTTATATCAGCCATTGCCCATACCGGAGAGGCCATGGGAGGCAATAAGCATGGATTTTGTATTGGGTCTGCCGAGGACACAGAGAGGGGTTGATTCCATCTTTGTGGTGGTGGATAGGTTTTCTAAGATGGCACATTTTATTCTGTGTCAGAAGACCAGCGATAAGACACACATCGCAAACTTGTTTTTCAAAGAGATTGTTAGACTTCATGGATTACCGAGAAGCATAGTCTCGGACAGGGATACCAAATTCATAGGTCATTTTTGGAGGACACTATGAAAAAAGCTAGGGACTAATTTGGATTTTATTTCAGCTTACCATCCACAGACAGATGGACAGACCGAGGTGGTCAATAGAAGCCTTGGAGACTTGCTAAGGAGCTTGGTGATAGAACACCACAGCAGCTGGGACAATGTGTTGCCACAGGCAGAGTTTGCTTACAATGACTCTGTGAATCGGAGCAAGGGGAAAAGTCCATTTCAGATTGTGTATGGGACACAACCGAGAGGAGTTTCTGAATTGTGAGAGTCAGAACAGACTGCGACTAGCAGTGCTAGTGCAGAAGAGTTCGCTGAGGCGATGCAAGAACTTCACGGTCAGGTGAAGCAATGACTGATGAATTCAAATCAGTAGTATAAGCGCAGAGCAGATCAACATCGGAGACAACTTCAGTTTGAAGTTGGGGATCTTGTTCTGGCACATTTGAGGAAGGAAAGGTTCCTAAGGGGAACATACAATAAACTCAAGATGAAGAAAATCGGACCATGTAGAGTCCTGAAGAAATTCATAGAGAATGCATATGAAATTGAGTGGCCGGATGGCATCAGAATATCTCCGATATTCAACATAGAAGACTTATATCCATACAGGGCTGGAGAAACAGACACTGGAACTGAGGAGCCAGTGATCCAGTGGATGAAGCAGATGCCATTAGTAGAGAAGCCATAGATGGAGTACATACTGAACAAGAGAGTGGGTAAGAAGACCAGGCGTAAACAATACTTTGAGTACCTGGTGAAGTGGAAGAATCACCCAGTGGAGGATGCCAGCTGGGAGACTGAAGCGATAATACAGAAGCATGGACAGACCGTGTAGGAGCTCATGGACAGGAGCCCATGAAGTTTTTCAAGCCAGGGAGTATGATGCAGGAGCATCGACTACTCATCAAGCGAGCCAACATGAAGTGGAGAACAGCTGGACAGTGCCAACACAATTTTTGAAACACCTTGATATTTTTTGCGCCAAACATTAATGTGTGAAATTGATAGAGCGCACTTGTACATTGTAAATGGACTTGAGCGGATAGCTCACGTCCTTAAGTAGTTAAGGCATTTAATAGAAGTAATGTAAAGTAGATAGAACATTTAATTGAAGATTTGATAGCTTTAGAGCTCGAGAGGGAAACAGGATATAGAAACCCTCCTTTGTACATTGTAACATTAGCAACATTCAGAAGGGAAGAGCAAGCAGAGAATTCATGAAGAACACCCATGTACATATGTTATTGAATTAATAGAAAAGCTTCGATTTAATTCCATGGCGTGTGTTATTCTCTGTGTATTGTTAATATTATGCTTATGAGTATTTGCTTCTGGTTATGCACTTGCTTTGATATGATGTGTATGTGATTTCAGAGTTGAATTGAAATCTATGAGAGTAAGAAATTAGTTTCAATTGTTTCTCTATATTGGACCAGAGAATTCCTGCAAGGGGTGCAGTGGAATTTGTCCGCAAGGAGTGCATGACTACAGGGTTCAGATAGAGATAACTTTTGTTCTAAGCTCTCAGAAGTGCAGATTTGGCACTGGAGCCGTGCAAAGCGTGCATAGGCTGGACGAAGACTCAGAGTTTCGATTCTGAGTGAAAGGGAATTAAGACTGCTGCTGCAGGTGAGCGCACAGAGCTGAGGAAGACTCAACGCTTAGAGGGTTGTTGACGGTCGAGCACAAGAGTGTGCGCAACCTCTCTGAAAGAATCAGATTTCACAAGCTCAGGAGGGATAGTTCCTTCATGACGCAGCGGAGGAGGGCCCGAAAGCGGCTCAAGGAAAGGTTCAACAGGACAGAGGAGGCGAAAGAATTCCTCCAGGAGGAGGAATCGACGGTCAGTTCTCGCAGGGAAGATTCGCGAAAACCCATTGACCGTCAGATCTCGGAGGAGATGCACGCAGGATAAACAAAAGCTTGCAGAGGAGGAGTCAAGAATCATCAGGATTCGACATTCAGGACTTCCGTTGCAAAGGAATTGTGATCGGTGAAATCGCGATTACGCCATTCCCGATAGAGTGGAGAAAGAAGGCAACGTGGCAGGAAGAAGTCACAGGTGTGTATCGGAGTTCGGGGTTCGGGAATTTGTGGTGCAAGTGAACTGCGACATCGCATGTTCCGATTTACCGATAGGTAAATCCTCGATTATCACAAAAGCATTGACCTTTGACCCATTGGGGTTCGGGGTTTTGGGGAGCACGAGAAGCGTGCCCACAAGTTTCGCGATAGCGCGAAACCCGATTTCCCGACAAAGACAAAGGGGAGATTTTTGTGGGTATTGAGAACTCCTGTAAGGAGTGGGAAGAGTTATTTGACTCTTCGGGCCTAAGTGAAAGAAGGTCCTGGTGAGAGCGATCATTCTTCGAGGAGTGGGGAAGGTTGCCATCAAAACTTGTATGGAAATTTCAAGAGAGGAAGAAAACCTTAACTGCTCCGGTAGTTAGAAAATCGCTTCTTAAAACGAGAAGAGAGGCTTCATCAATAGGTTCAAGAATCAGTATTGTCAAAGGGGAAGGAAAAATATCAAAAGAAGAAGAAGGTACAACCATGGATACAAAATCAAGTTTATGATCAAAAGAAATAAATCTCCATCTTCTCCATTTTTTTGTTTATATATATTCTTCTGCACCACTTCTCATAGATTTATGCTTGAATCTCAGAGTTGGGCACAAGACTGAGTTGTTGAGTCTTCTTCTTATATTCTTATAAAGTATTTTATTATATGATCATGGAGTATTTGCAACCACATACATGGTTTTCAAAGCTTTTTGTAATAAAAAACATCTTTTCATGAATAAAAATCCACAAAGAATTTCTTTGGGGTTGATCTGGACTGTATCTTGTAACCTAGTTTTCTGAAAATGAGGTATTTGAGGTTGACCTATCAAATTATATTTTGATCTTGATTACAATACTTTGTTAAAATTATTTGAGATGATCAAATCATTCTCTCCTATGAAGAATATATGGATGTATTTATATATTATTAAGAAGAATGTGTGTGATGTTGATCACAATTTAATTCCCATGTTGAAGACCTCCTTCAATCTTTTCTAATTAAAAGAATTTTGTCGCACATAAATATCATATTGGGTTATTGAAGAACCATCTTTCATATAAATCCAAGCCCTAAATATTTGGGGTTTGCTGCCTAGTACTCTCCCTAATCCAAGATATTCAAAGATATATCGTTTAGCCAAAGAGGAGAACCACCTCTCAAGAAATGAAGGGGGACTAATGTATTCATGAGGTTTCCATTTTGGTCCTAACGGATTCAAGCATCAACACACCACCAAGATTATCATAATAGTGGTGTGAATGTTCTGTATGAAACATTGGCTCATAGGTCTTCACAATATTGGAAGTTCCATACATGAGACTGGACATGGTTTGTTGAATCCAGGTCTGAATTCGACCATAGTGAAGGCACTTTGCCATAATTTAATTAGCCTTAAATATCTTGATTTACACTTATGCTTGAATTTAACCATCTCCTGCGAAGCACTGAGAAATATAAGGATGCTTGAATACATCTATTTTTCCAGTTTTAAACGAATTGAATATTTGCAGTGAGTGGCACATCAAAAGTCCTTGGTCAGGTTAAATATTAGTTATTCAAAGATATATGAATTCCTAAGTGAAATTGGAGAGCTAGAAGCGATATGGAAGTCCTTGAGTTAACAGTGAATGCCCCGACGCTGCCACCTTCACTGGGTAACTCAATGAACTTGAAGGAGTTGAAGTTCGTGAATTTTAAGGTATTGTGATGTTTTCCAGGTTTTGTTGGACTGTTACCTCAATTGTCTGCGCTGGAACTATGATGTTGTATGACAATAGGTGACCTTCCACACTTTCCCTGCAAACTTATAAACCTCAAATTGATTGGTTGTCATAATTTGAGGAAAATGGACTCGTGTAGTCTTGAAACATTGGTATCTTTGGAGGTGATTTACATGCATGATTATAACAGGTTGAAGAGCATAAGCGAATTGGAACCACTCACAAAAATTGTGAGACTGGATATTAAAGTGTATTGAATTAGAAGAATTGAACAAAGTTGAATATTTGAGGTCATTGAAAAGGTGGCATGCTTGTTGTGCCAAACTAAAGTGGGGTGGAAGAGTACTGGAGTTGTTGGGCCTAAGATTAAAGGAACATAAAATATTCGAAATTAAAATAAAATAATATTGTTTTATGTATATTTAAAAGTTTTCATATACAAAGGTGGGAATATATGTCTCAAAGCATTGTGAATCCAATTTTAAGCTCCACTGGCTAGTCTTCCACTGACTAGGCTTTCAACTCTTCAATGGCTTCATTTCCGAGCCAAGCACCTAATGGGACCCAAAGTGCACACCCTCTTGTAATGTTAAATGTTAAATTATATTAGGGTTAGGGTTTATGTTAGGGTTAACATTTATACTAGAATTAGGATTATGTTAAGTTAGGGTTTCTAAATTAAATACCTCTGTCGACGTTCATCAACCACAATTATGTGGCTATGCTAGTATATATTATCAATGTATCATTATAACAACATTGTTTGCATTTTAAAAGAGCCGACCAGTATCTCTCATCTTAGATAACCAACATTGAGTGTTTTTTTTGTTTGCTAGAATTTCCTTAAATGGAAACTCAAATATAATGGTGAATGGTAGAGTGTTTTCAAGGTTTAATACCTTTATATTAGGGGTATTTTTGTCATTTTTACATTCACTACCCTATTGGTATTTATTACAACAATATTTTCAATATAAATAAGTTTAATGGTATGATTTTAAGGGGTTATATATGGGTGTGAATATATATGATATGACCCCAAAGGAGACATATGTGGATTTAAATGTACATATAAGGAGTAAATGTATATGTAATAGAGGCCAGTTTAATAATAAATGGGCTACATGTGTAATATGTGAATAGGTATATGTGGATATCATGTAGTCATTGTTAAGAATGTGTGATTTGGTTGTATGAATGTATTAGAGTATTTGGAGAAGGTTCTCCTATTCTTTAAAAAATAATTGTATAACTCATATTTCTTTTCTATCTTGGAGTTTTTCTCACACTCACATTGTTGTACACAATGTGCAATTTTGTTTTTTGAGATAATTTAAGTATTTGACTCGTAACATTTTAAAAAAATGCATTCACTTCAATATATTGACACACATAAATGTTCTGTAATTATAATGGACTTGTTGATTTGACTCTATCATTGATATTGTTTTTATTTGAATGTTTTACTAGGGTAACAAAGTTCCCAACTTGACGAGAACCCTCTATAGTTCTCACTTTTTTAGAGGTCATATTTAGTGTCTTTTCTACCCCGTTTCAAAAAGTGGTGATACCGATAGCACCCTTTTTTGCGGGGTGCTTAAAATCGTGACTTCTTTGCAATTGTGACCTTGACAATCAATACCATTGCAAAGCAATTACCCCTGAATCTAAAAGTTATGCTTCTAGAAGCACCAATTTTACTTTTGGAGTTAAAATTGTAACTTAATTGAAAACATGGTTGTGACTACTAGTACCATTACAAATAAAATTTTTAAAACTAACTCTTAAATCAACTTGAAAATTTATCTATTAATATTTTTAATTTACACTAAAATATAAACAAATTGAAAAAAAAAACTATGTAAAGAAGCTAAAAGAAGAAGAAGAAAAACACATTTTTCAATTTTTTTTAGATAATGCAATTCCTTTTAAAAAATAAGAAAATAAATTAAATATCTCTTGAATTATATGATTTTAGTGGATCTCCTTTCCTTCCAAATACTTGGGTGCTCCTCTAGTTGAAAACACCTTCTAATATGCCTCATGGGAGGACCTTCTTAACAAGTTGGAGCAAAAGTTGGATTCTTTGACTTTTTCCTTTTTTTAATATCATAGGTCATCTTATTCTCCTTAGGTATGTTCTTCAAGCAATGCCCCTTTATATATTCTTTGTATTGGTTGCACCAAAATTTCTTCTTAAGGCTATTTGAAATTTGCAATGATATTTTCCCCGGGGAAGAGATCAAAAAAAGAAAAAACTGGGCACTTGTAGCATGGGAAAAACTGTCTTCCAAAATTGGCATGAGGTCTTTTCTTGAGGGATCCAAAAATTATTACTGCAACTTTGCGACCAAAACTTGGTGGTGATGGTTCCATAGTGGAAAAATATGGAGAAGGAGATATACATCACACACAGTCGAATAGGTTCTTATCTGAATGAATGGCCTCAATATTGCTTCTCACGTATGGAATGCATCATGGAAAAATAAACATTTAATCCAAAACACTATTTATGAGAGGTACATAATGTGAAATATACTTTATTTCTCGTGGCCTACAATGGAGAACATGATCTCGAACATGATGATTATCAACATGCCCATAGATGGTAACCTAATATCCCCCCTCATTCACCTTTACAGCTACAAGTCAACCAAGGAAAATCACATCCAAACAACCTAGGGTATTGGATATGGTAATCTATTGTCACCATAAGGTATGTTAGTCCTCCTTTCATAAAAAGTGTTTTATTTAATTTGTTGGGAATGTGGATGAGGATGTTTGGTTGAATTTGAATAACGAAACACCAACTTGGGAAATTGTGTCAATTTCCTTGTTTCACCTTGGTGGTAAACTTCTATGGCATATTCCTGTGTTGTCGCTACACAGGGGAAAGTGGTACTAATTGGGGGCCCTCATAAGAGTAACGTTTCGTTCCCCACCATACTTAACACTTTCCACCATAGAGCCTCTGGTAGTATAATGAACTTCTACAATGGGTCATGGTCCATTCTCTCACGAGAAGAGGGGATGAAGGCCCATAGGTTGATTGTAATTGCTATTAAAAGAATAATAAAATGATGCTAAAGAAATAAAGGAATGATAACAAAAGGAATAACAAAATAAAATCCTAATTTGAGTTCTACCCTTTTAGTGCTCACCCTGATCCCAAATAGAAATGTTATAGCTTGAAACCTTATAAAAGGGGCTTGCAATTATGATAAAGCGAACTAGAAAGATGGTTGATAAAGTCGTTTCGAAAAAATAGCACCTAAATATGGGGTAACTCAAGAGAAAGCACAACCTCCACAAAGGAACTCATACAAATGGATTTAATGGCACCATGAGCCATGAAGTAAGCCCTAAAAACATATCACTATCATACTTACTCTTGAAGGGTTTCTGTATTTCTTGTCACTCTTGGGACCTATCCCTCAACATAGGTTATTTTATTTCTTCTCTGGGTGGCACACCTAATAGGGTTGGATGAAGGCCTTCAGATACTTAAACTTATCAACTCACATGGTGTCCTAAGATGGTGTGATTCTTGAAGGGGATACTGAGGTGAATTCTCTTACATGCATTATACCTTAAGTTACAACTTACTTTGCATTCTTTAAGAACTAATGTTTCTTATGAACCTTAGCTAACCTTGTTTCATACTTTGGTTTGTTTTGGATGGCCCTGACATATTTCCTTGATGGGCATCAAGATGGGGGGCGGTAAGCAAGTTGTCTACTAGACTTGATATTTGATCCCTTGAGGTCACGAGGGAAGCCTCCCTTGTGGCGGACCTCTTCCACCACTAAAATGAGGGAAGATCCTACTAAGGTGACAATGGTAGTTTCTTCCAATGTTACACAATATTTGGGGATATTGTGGTGGGATTTTCACAAGTACAATATTACGATAACATTCTGACGCTGTTTCCAGGGAGGATTGAGTCATTCTCCTCATGACACATATTTGGTAAAATTATCTTGAATCCCTTATCTTACAAGTTTACCTAGTGACTCCATTGAGGGTAGTTCCCTCATTATCCTTTGATTAACCTCTTGGAGGAATCATCTAGTGACTCCACTAATGAAAAACTATACCAGGTGTCACTATAGATATCAACCCATTTCCCCCATGTCTCCTTTGAAACAGGAATCCAAAAATGTTTTTAGACCCTTGGACATGAGTAGAATCCATGGTTTCCCCCCTAACATGCCTAAAGGTGCTAGTTACTGGCTATATAGGGTTTTTGGTAGTGATTATACCAATGATTATTATAACTTAAGTATATTCTATGATGAGTATGGGGCCCACGAGAAAACACGCCAACACTCAGACATGATCATGAGGCTCTTCTCCACCTCATTGGTAGGAGAATATAAGGCATGGTATGATAACCTTCCAAGAAAGAGTATTCAAATTTGGGAAGATATTGAGAGTTATTTCATAAAGATATGGGGTGATAGAAAGGATCTATATTTCATTATCTCTGAGTTTCACAAAATTCATAAATGTGAACAAGAGTTCATGAGAGAATTCAACATAATATTTGATGCCTTGATAAAAGAATTTCCTCTAAACATTAGGCCCACAGAAGGAATTAATCTAGCCAAGTATCTACATGCTTTCCAGGAAGAATTTCAATTCTTATTGCGGAATGAGTTTCCTGAAACTCTCAAGAAGGCATAAGATTTCACATCCCAGATAGAAACCAATCTGGACTCATGCAAGTCTGATGTCCCTCCTGTTGTAACTTGATATCATTTCTGGATGTTTAGGAACCATGTCAAAACATATTTAAACCAACTTTAGGCTAGAAGTTGGCTCTTGGACTAGAGGGGGCTCCCTCAGAGGTAAATAAGATAGTTGATTTACACTTATGCTTGAATTTAACCATCTCCTGTGAAGCACTCGAAAATATAAGGACGCTTGAATACATCTATTTTTCTAGTTTAAATGAATTGAATATTTTCAGTGAGTGGCACATCAAAAGTCCTTGGTCAAATTAAATATTAGTTATTCAAAGATATATGAATTCCTAAGTGCAATTGGAGAGCTAGAAGCGCTATGGAAGTCCTTGAGTTAACAGTGAATTCCCCGACTTCCCCACCTTCATTGGGTAACTTAATGAACTTGAAGGAGTTGAAGCTCATGAATTGCAAGGTATTGTGATGTTTTCTAGGTTCTGTTGGACTTTTGCCTCAATTGACTGCGTTGGAACTATGGTGTTGTACGACAATAGGCGACCTTCCACACTTGCCCCACACACTTATAAAACTCAAATTGATTGGTTGTCATAATTTGAGGAAAATGGACTCGTGTAGTCTTGAAACATTGGTATCTTTGGAGGTGTTTTACATGCATGATTATAACAAGTTGAAGAGCATAAGCGGATTGGAACCACTCAAAAGAATTGTGAGACTGGATATTAAAGTGTATTGAATTAGAAGAATTGAACAATGTTGAATATTTTAGGTCATTGGAAAGGTTGCATGCTTGTTGTGCCAAACTAAAGTGGGGTGGAAGAGTAGTGGAGTTACTGGGCCTAATATTAAAGGAACATAAAATATTCGAAAGTAAAATAAAAGAATATTGTTTCATGTACCTTTAAAAGTTTTCATACACGAAGGTGGGAATATATGTCTTGAAGCATTGTGAATCCAATTTTAAGCTCCACTGGCTAGTCTTCCACCGACTAGGCTTTCAACTCTTCAATGGCTTCATTTCCGAGCCAGCCACCTGATGGGATCGGAAGTGCACACTCTCTTGTAATGTTAAATGCTAAATTATATTAGGGTTAGGGTTCATGTTAGGGTTAGGGTTTATGTTAGAATTAGGATTATGTTAAGTTAGGGTTTCTAAATTAAATACGTCTGTTGATGTTCATCAACCACAATTATGTGGCTATGCTAGTATATATTATCAATATATCATTAGAAAAACATTACTTGCATTTTAAAAGAGCCGACCATTATCTCTCATCTTAGAGAACCAACGTTATGAATTTTTTTGTTTGCTAGAATTTCCTTAAATGGGAACTCAAATATAATGGTGAATGGTAGAGTGTTTTCAAGGTTTAATACCTTTATATTAAGGGTATTTTTGTCATTTTTACAATCACTACCCCATTGGTATTTATTACAATAATAATTTCAATATAAATAAGTTTAATGGTATGCTTTTAAGGGGTTATATATGGGTGTGAATATATATGATATGACCCTAAAGGATACATATGTGGATTTAAATGTACATATAATGAGTTAATGTATATGTAATAGAGGTCAGTTTAATAATAAATGGGCTACATGTTTAACATGTGAATAGGTATATGTAGATATCATGTAGTCATTGTTAAGAATGTGTGATTTGGATGTATGAATGTATTAGATTATTTGGAGAAGGTTCTCCTATTATTTAAACAATAATTTTATAACTCATATTTCTTATCTATCTTGGAGTTTTGATCACACTCACATTGTTGTACACAATGTGTAATTTTGTTTTTTGAGATAATTTAAGTATTTGACTCGTAACATTTTTAAAAAATGCATTCACTTCAATATATCGACACACATAAATGTTGTGTAATTGTAATGGACTTGTTGATTTGAATCTATCATTGATATTTTTTTTATTTGAATGTTTTACTGGGGTAACAAAGTTCCCAACTTGACGAGAACCCTTTAGAGGTCATATTTAGTGGATTTTCTACCCCATTTCAAAAAGTGGTGATACTGATAGCACCCTTTTTTGTGGGGTGCTCAAAATCGTGACTTGTTTGGAATTGTGACCTTGACAACTGATACAATTGCAAAAAAATTACCCCCGAATCTAAAAGTTACGCTTCTAGAAGCACCAATTTTACTTTTGGAGTCAAAATTGTAACTTAATTGAAAACGTGGTTGTGAATACTAGTACCATTACAAATAAAAATGTTAAAACTAACTCTTAAATCAACTTGAAAATTTATCTATTAATATTTTTAATTTACACTAAAAGATAAATAAATTAAAAATAAAATAAAATATGTAAGGAAGTTAAAAGAAGAAGAAGAAAAACACATTTTTCAATTTTTTTTACATAATGCAATTCCTTTAAAAAAAATAAGAAAATAAATTAAATATCTCTTGAATTCTATGATTTTAGTGGATCTCCTTTCCTTCCAAATACTTGGGTGCTCCTCTAGTTGAAAACACCTTCTAATATGCCTCATGGGAGGACCTTCTTAACAAGTTGGAGCAAAAGTTGCATTCTTTGACTTTTTCATTTTCTTAATATCGTAGGTCATCTTATTCTCCTTAGGTATGTTCTT
>JASDQU010218969.1:0-18007 GCA_032191745.1 Picea mariana | reverse complement strand
GTGTTCAATACTTCATCAAATAATATCTTGATTGATTTCTCATTTTCATAAAATCATTTGGTGATATTAATTAATTAAATTCTTTTTTTCATTTTGCATCTCATTTCAAAATAAAATATAATAATTAAAAAAAAAAAATATCTATGATTTGTATGATTTTGTTAAAAACCAAAATTAATATTTTTCTCTTCTCCATTAACTTGAAGCTTCTAGAATTTTAAGATCATATTTGAAAGGAAATTATAAATAATGTTTGTTTAGAACTTATGGTTAGTTTAAATTCATTTTTTATTTTATTGTTCTAGATTTTGTTTTATTCACAATTTTTAGGTTATTAATTTAGGCTTCTTTTTGTTTCACATGTTTCTATTATCAATTATTTGATATGGATCTGATCATGGCTTGATTTTATTATCCAAATACATTCATAATGATTGATCCAAAAATAATATTGGATTGCTACAAATAATTTTACGAGCAACAACAGATAAAATTTGGAAAGGCGTCAAGATCAGACAGACGATTTTGCAGGACTGATTGCAGCCAAATCGTGAGGAATTTGAAGAAACGGTTGAAAACCCACAACCCAAATGGACCCATTTACTATTTGAGAGATATTGATGTCTCTTTACGAGGAAAATTTTAGGTGGATAAAATTATTAGTGACGCCCAGACTGTTCACTCATTGTATAAATATATGAGAAAGTTTAGAGCCAGAGAGATCCAAGAATTGGAGAGGATGATTTTAATCCTTTCTCTTTTGTATATTATTTATTTTGTAAACTGTTCTTGTTTTCAAATGGAGTAATGGATGGTTGGAATCTTTGGGAGAATGGACAAGTATTTTCAAAGAAGAATATGAAATTCCGGGTTGCTTAATGGCTTTTGTCCTGTGAGTAAAATGGTTTTATTTTCATTATAATATCTTCATATTCTTTGAATAATTGATTATGCATTGATTTAAATTAGCTTTAGTCCAATTTATCAATACATGGTTAATTGTTATCATTTATGTATTAATTTTTTCAATCTTTAAGAGTCTATTATCTTAAAAATTATTCCAGGACTACAATATGGGCATGTGATTTTGAGAAAGAATATGGGAAAGCAATTCATCTTTGGCTTTATACCTATGTGATGCTTATTCCATTTTGTTCTTTCATTATTGTTGTATTATGAGAATGTTATTATGGTTGATTTTAGCTTTAGCTTGTCATCATATGGTGTTTTCATACTGTTAAATGATATGTGCTATCCATAATTTCTTATTCCATTTTTTATGTGTGATAAATCGATCATTTGATTATTGTGGAATTTATTTCTAATATTAAATGATGGATAATATCAATACTCATAATTGAGTTTTCTTTCGTTCTTAAATATTGATTATCTTAAGATCATATTATTTTTAATTAGTTGTCTTTCTGTTGTTATAAATTTACTTCAATATCAAATACTTCTTTGAATGTATTCTGGAAGTGCTAGTATTGTTCTGTTATAGGTTTCCCTTGACAACAGTACGAGCAGGAGCTCATACAACACAGAAAGATAATACCAGTTTCGTTGATTAGCTACATGTTATTCTATGTATTATTTAGTTAAGTTGTTTATGAATGAAATGATGATTACATTAATTAGCTTTGACTGTTTTTGTGTAACTTTTTCAATTGTATTCATTTAATATCTTAAAAAAAAAAAGCCAAAAATAAGTGTTGTTCATATTTGATTCAGAAACTTTATCAAACAATCATTTTCGCAAGATTTCATGAAAACCTTGTAAACTGTATATAAAATGTTCATAATCATTTGTATATTCACATTCTTAGATAAATATTTGTAATTATTGTGTCGATTGTTAGAATATTTTCTTTAGTTAGTTTATTTTATTTTTCTATCTTTAGGACCCTAGTTGGCTAACAGAGCCATTAAACCCATCAGAATAGGATACACCAAACGGATTGGGTTATTTAGACAACCCCAGACTAGATCTATTATTCCAATTGATGGCATGTCAAATTTTCCTGTTAACAAATGGTGCTAGAAGGAGGGCCGAGGTAAATTTAATGATTAAATTTTTTACCCCTCAGCCTATCATAATTCTAGATTTATAATTTTTTCTCTTGTGTCATCTTGAAATGCACTAGAAGGTAGGCCAGACTGACAAGATGGATTTATAGGATTCTTTGTTTCGAATTTAATTAATTTCCCATGGCTCCCCAAATCACTGTGTTGGAACATGCTTTCCACTTCTCATTACCTGGTATTCCCAACAAGACAATCTCTCTCTTGTCCAAACTCACCTTTGATGGTGGAGGGAATGTATCTGCAAAAGACCATATTAACCAGTTTTGGTGTAAATGCATCAAGCATGATATTTTTGATTTAAAGGTTTTGTGCAGATTGTTTGCTTTTACTTTCAGGGGTCGGATTAAACATTGGTTTGAGTCTTTTCCAACATATCACATTATTGATTGGTTTCAGTTTGTAGATTAATTTTTAGATGCTTTTGAAAACTATGATTACAATCAATTATGTGAAGAATTTCAGACTTTACTAATCAATGGCAATTCATCTTCATAAGACTTTTCAACAAGAATCCATCATGTATTCTGTAAATTTAATCTTGATGACATGTCATTTGTACTAAATCTCCTCTATGATGCTTACATTCCTTTCATCGAATCACATTCAATAGTGAATGATGAATCAGTTGCAAATCCTACCACTCAATTGTGAGAAGAATTTTGTTCGGAGGATGAAAGGAATCCATCCGAAAATTTTGAACAAGAAAGGGAGGTAGGATCTATTAAAAATGTTCTTACTGACAATCAAATTGGTTTTTCCTCTGAATCATTGTATACTCAGTCCTCAACCAGCACAGAAGAAGATTTGATGTTGGGTCAAGATGAATGTCCATATTCTTCTAACCCTTGCTCTAATCAATACTTGAATTTAGTTACTAAAGAACACTTAGGTGATGAAAATGATCTTAAGCATTGTAACATTCAAATGAAACTGATTAGAGATGTAGATATGCAATTGGAAGAAGAAACCTTAAACCCTCATCTACAAATCATACCTTATCCATAAGAAAGATCAGATGTTTGTCATGAAAGTTTTGAATTATCTATCATATAGGAGGCAAACTTAGATGATCGTATTATGTTGAAGGATTTATCACCAAAAGAGAGTGAAAGTATTAATGCAAGTGAAGATGAATGTCTTGAGAATACCATTGTTAATTATCATAGCTCAAGATAATCTTTTCACGTGCTCATTTCTAATTCATTTTACTCTTTATATCCCGATCTCTTCTTAGATTTTGGTGTGCATGGTATTTTACCCACGGTATCGTACTTTTTTCCATCACAATCTATTCTTTTTGATATGTCAATATTTAGTGAAATTAATTTCAAACATAACATTTATGAAATCCGATTTGACGCTCTTTTACTTTAATCACTCGCATGGGAAAAAGACATGTTGCAAGATAATTGTACACGATTTATTTTTGAAAAATACAATGCACTCATTCTTATGGAAATAGAATATTTTACATTCCATATTCGTTCTTTGATTAGTTTGAATTTTAATGTTTATGCTTTACATTTTGAAATGATCAATCTCATCAAAAGAAACATTCAAACCAATAATCTAATTGATGTCATGAATCCTCTTATGATTTGTTCCCCATTGATATATCCATTTCATCAAAATCATAGTTTTCATCCTAATTTTTATGACAGGATCTTAGAAAGGCTTGAAGATTCGTATCTAAAAAATCTTCATAATAAAGATAAAGTTGTGCTTGCCTTGTTTTTACCTAAATATCTAGGAAGTAAGCATGACATGATTTTGTTAGATCCTTCATGTGAATAAATTGATGAACACTTGGAGAATTGTCAGGAGGATGGGGCACTTTGGCCTTGGTTGAAGGTTATGTTAGGTCCCCATAATATTGACAAATTTTCCAAACTTACTTACACTCTTCCATGCCATTATGACCCATATCACGACCAGATTGCAGAATGGTTGGAGGATTCATACATCAAGAAGTTTCAAAATAATGGTAAGGTCATGATTGTTTTGTTTTTAAAAGAATATACAGGAGGTAAGCACAACATATTTCTTTTGTATCTGCAAATACTACATTCTTTTACTCTGATTTTCGACTTTCTATGCCTTGCAGGATTGAAGATGTTCTTTTGGCTGCATTGGAAATACGATTTTACTTAGCGTTTTGATTTATTTAGTAGTTTAGAGTAGGTCTAGGAGTAGGTTTTATTTTAGTTTTATTTCTCAGTGTTTCTCTTCGTAATAATGCAGTTATGAACACAAGAGGGCACACCAAGAGAACCATAATACAAATTTTGTCAGGGAAGTCCACTTTAAATGTTTTTCTCTCTGTTTTTTGTTGAATATTTCTTTTCAAAAACGCAGTATCATTATGAAAATTTTAAATGGAAAGTAAAGAGATAAGTAAATTTGAACTATCAATTCAAACCCGACCCAAGGTGCCATGAGTACGACTACACTCATCTTAATAAGGATTTTTCTATTTTCTTTTAGTCTATTTTATTTTTAATAATAATGTTTGGTTAAAGTAGCATCTCACACATCACTATCTTAAGAAAAGAACTTGCTCGCATATGATATTTTATATGATTTAGTTCTTCCTTTATTTTATAGTGAGATGCTAGTGGATCCAAAAGCTCAAGTTTATCTTTGGCCAAAATCGTTTCCTAAAAAGTTTTCTTTTGCTGTTTTGATTTTGTGTACTTCTGATTTTGAATCCCATTAATAAAATTTGATTTGGTTTGTTGTGTGTTTTTTGTTTTCTTTGATTGCTTTGAATGAGTTTTATTCTTATCTGTCTTTTTTAATCAATATATTTCTGATCAAAAAACTATTGTCGAAGGAAGCATTTATTTTAAGACTTGTGTTTTTCAAGCAAATTGAAATATTTCAAAGAGGTCATGATATTAAGATATAGCTCAGACAATTGATTTTTAAGTTAATTGTCACTTTCATTTTGTCCTCAAATTGTCTTTGCTAGAGTATTACACCAGAGATATGGTTTAAATATTTGAGAATTACAATGATCTTTAAACTTTTTATGCCATCCATATTATTAAGGAATCACTTTTAAGTGCTTCCCCATTCTTTAGATGATTTCTTAAAGGAAAACTAAAATCTGTAAACCATGATAAAACTTCTAGTTTTGAAAGCAAATAAATAACTTGATCAACTATTCACCTGTATTGCAATTAACTTCCAGTATCACCCCGCTCTCTTTGTCATCAATAAATCTATAATTGTATTACTATTTAAAAGTGGCATAAGAGGGTTGAAAGAACTTATGTGTGGGAAGTGTGTGTAAACCCGTTGGGGTACTGAACAGGCTCGCTGGCAGAGGGTAAATGCACACATGATACCAAGACAACTTCGTTGGGGTACTGAATAGGCCTACTGGCAACAAAGCAATGTCGGGTCGAGAGGTAGCAGGTATATGTTTTTAAATTAACTTTTATGGAAGTATACATCATGTGGATACAACTATTGGATGAGATTAAAGCATTTGAGTGGCTTAAATGACATCTCTGTTGAGGCTATGGACGCTTGCTGTCAGCGGCTCTGTCAATGGTATTGAAGTTATTTTATAAACATCTTGACTCTTTGATTAAGACATTATTTTAGGTTATAATCCTCTGCAAAAAAAATTCTATTGTTTGGTTATAACATTGAGCTTATCCTAATACTATATGGTCTCAGAGTTAATTTATTTCAGGGAGCTTAAATCCTTTTTTAAGTCTTATTATTTTCTTCCTGAGATGAAATCTTACCAGATCAGAGATAATTGTTTCACCCAGTAAGTCGCCATTTGTTGGGCCCCAACAACTCCCCTAAAAGTTTACAAAATTTAAAGGCCCCCCATTAGGATCTTGATGATTATAATGAGCTACAGAATCAACCTTTTCAAATGGTTCCATACCTTGGCTTGCTTTGAGACAAACTTAAGACATTCAATATAGTATGAGACATTCATTACAAGAGCATATGTCAAAAGTTAGAAACGAGCATAAAAATCTCAATTTAAACAAAAACGTTAATTTTGATCAAATGCTTACTTTCGTTTAAATTATGATTATGTGTTCATTCTTTTGCTCATTAGCAAGTTTGACTATTTTAAATAATGTTTTCAATACTAAATCAAATAATATCTTGGTTGATTTCTCATTTTCATAAAATCATTTGGTGATATTAATTAATTAAATTCTTTTTTTCATTTTGCATCTCATTTCAAAATAAAAAATAATAATTAAAAAAAAAAATATTTATGATTTGTTTGATTTTGTAAAAACCATAATTAATATTTTTCTCTTCTCCATTAACTTGAAGCTTCTAGAATTTTAAGATCATATTTGAAAGGAAATTATAAATAATGTTTGTTTAGAACTTATAGTTAGTTTAAATTCATTTTTTATTTTATTGTTCTAGATTTTGTTGTATTCACAATTTTTAGGTTATTAATTTAGTTTTTTTTTTGTTTCACAGGTTTCTATTATCAAATATTTGATACGAATCTGATCATGGCTTGATTTTATTATCCAAATACGTTCATAATGATTGATCCAAAAATAATATTGGATTGCTACAAATAATTTTATGAGCAACAACAGATAAAATTTGGAAAGGTGTCATGACCAGATAGGCGATTTTGCAGGACTGATTGCAGCCAAACCGTGAGGAATTTGAAGAAACGGTTGAAAACCCAGAACCCAAATGGACCCATTTACCTTTCGCTTATAAATTATCCCCAAAAAATGCATGATTTGAGAGATATTGATGTCTCTTTACGAGACAAATTTCATGTGGCGAAAATTATTAGTGACGCCCAGACTGTTCACTCATTGTATAAATATATGAGAAAGTTCAGAGCCAAAGAGATCCAAGAATTGGAGAGGAGGATTTTAATCCTTTATATTTTGTATATTATTTATTTTGTAAACTTTTCTTCTTTTCAAATGGAGTAATGGATGGTTGGAATCTTTGGGAGAATGGATGAGTATTTTCAAAGAAGAATATGGAATTTCAGGTTGCTTAATGGCTTTTGTCGTATGAGTAAAATGGTTTTATTTTCAATATAATATCTTCATATTCTTTAAATAATTGATTATGCATTGATTTAAATTAGCTTTAGTCTATTTTTTCAATACATGGTTAATTGTTATCATTTATGTATTAATTTTTTCAATCTTTAAGAGTCAATTATCTTAAAAATTCTTCCAGGACTACAATATGGGCATGTGATTTTGAGAAAGAATATGAGAAAGCAATTCATCTTTGACTTTAGACCTGTGTGATGCTTATTCCATTTCGTTCTTTCATTATTGTTGTATTATGAGAATGTTATTATGGTTGATTTTAGCTTTAGCTTGTCATCATATGGTGTTTTCATATTGTTAAATGTTATGTGATGTTCATAATTTCTTATTCCATTTTTTTATGTGTCATCAATCGATCATTTGATTATTATGGAATTTATTTCTAATGTTAAATGATGGATAATATAAATACTCAGAATTGAGTTTTCTTTCGTTCTTAAATATTGATTATCTTAAGATCGCATGATTTTTAATTAGTTGTCTTCCTGTTGTTATTAATTTACTCCAATATTAAATAATTCTTTGAATGTATTCTGGAAGTGCTAGTATTGTTCTGTTATAGGTTTTTCTTAACAACAGTACAAGCAGGAGCTCATACAACACATAAAGATAATATCGGTTTCGTTGATCAGCTACAAGTTATTTTGTGTATTATTTAGTTAAGATGTTTATGAATGAAACGATGATTACATTAATTAGCTTTGACCGTTTTTCTGTCACTGTTTCAATCGTATTCATTTAATATTTATTCGTTTAATATCTTTTAAAAAAAAGCCAAAAGAAGTGTTGTTCATATTTGATTCAGAAACTTTATCAAACAATCATTTTCGCAAGATTTCATGCAAACCGTGTAAACTGTATATAAACTATTCATAATCATTTGTATATTCACATTCTTAGATAAATATTTGTAATAATTGTGTCGATTGTTAGAATCTTTTATTTAGTTAGTTTATTTTATTTTTCTATCTTTAGGACCCTAGTTTGCTGACAGAGCCATTAAACCCGTTAGAATAGGTTACACCAAACAACTTGGGTTATTTAGACAACCCTGGACCGGATCTATTCTTCCACTTGACGACATGTCAAATTTGTCCATCAACAGGTTGATGCACTTGTTCATGGTACAAGTTAAGGTATAGGTTGGTGCATGGTTGATGCACTTGTTTATTGTACATGTTGATTACAGGTTGTTTGGTATAGGTTGGTGCATGGTTGATGCATGGTTGATGCATGGTTCAAGTTATTGGTACAAGTTGTTTGGTGCAAGTTGATTGGTATAGGTTTACAACATTATATCTCACAGTGATAGTGTGATAGTGGTTCCAACATTCTACTTATACGTCAGGGTGGATGGACAGGGAAAAGATAGGTGGTTGTAGCCACCTTACAGTTGTAGCTGGAGAACATAGGGGGTTGTAGCCAGAGAATTTGGGAGTTGGAGCTTCCCTCAGGTTGTAGCCTGAGAACACAAGGGGTTGTAGCCTCCTTCTGGTTGTAGATAGAGAATTGGGGAGTTGGAGCTTCCCTCAGGTTGTAGCCTAATAAACTACGGGGTTGGAGCCTCTTTCCAGTTGCAGCTGGAAAACAAAGGAATTTGGTGCTTCCAATGAATGTAATTCTTAAATAGATATAAGAAAAAACATTATGTGGTTTTCTCCCACTTTGGGTTTCCACATAAAACAATGGTGTACTGTGTATGTGTGTGATTTCTCATTTGTTCATTGTTTATTTACTCTGCAACTATTGGATGATAATGCTACATTGATATAACACTTGCATTTTATGGTGAAAAGGAATTAAATTTATCTATTACTGATTCACCCCCTTCTCAGTAATCCAACAATTGGTATCAGAGTCGGTTCCTTCAGGAAAAAATTTAACCACTGAAAGGAGATCATGGATTGTTCTGAGAATGAAGTACCAATGTTTAATGATCAGAATGGTTTAAAATATGATATGTGGAACATAAGAATGAAATTATTTTTACAGAAACGGGGACATTATATTTGTATATCAATTGTTACAAGATATGATAGTTCAAAAAGGGTAAAGACTACATCCAAGAAGGAATTGAAGAAGAATACAAAAAATAGCAATGTATTTCATCTGGGAAGGATTACCGAATCCGGTAAGAGAAAAGGCTGGTAAATGTTCATCAGCCAAAGAACTTTGGGATAAGTTACATGAAATATATTCTTCACCCATCGTAAATTCAGAAAATGACAAAGAAGATGCAAATACAGATCAAGAAGAATTGTGTTCACCATGTCAAACAGATTCAGAATATGAAGAGTACATAATCACCAGAGATATGTTGTTTTTATTTAATTGTGAAAAACATGGACATCTTGAAATAGAATGCCATGAAGGAAATGAGACAGAAAAAATAATTGAAAAGGAAGATGATTATGAAGCAGAATTGATTAGTGCTTTAGATGAACTAAGAGAAGAAAACAAGTCACTCAAGAAAGAATTGATGAAACAAAAGGAAAGTGTTCACATTTTTTAAGAATCCCAACAGGTCATCAAGAACTTAAGAACTTAGGTAGAAGAAGCCAGAACGATCGAAGAAAATCTTGAATATCAAAAGAAATATTTAGAAGCCAACATAGAAGCACGGAAGGAAGAAGCAAAAATGAGAGAGAAGATATTGACAGATCATCTTAAGGAAATAAGTAACGTTCTAAACCAGCTTGAGGCAGAGTTTGGTCAAGAAGAGAAATGACTTGAAGAAGAAATAATCACATTAAAAATTCAACTTGAACAAGAGAAAAGAACAGAATAAATCATGAAGTCTCAGATAATGAAGAAAGAAGAAGAGGTTGAGAAGCTTGAAGAAGAAGTTGTCACATTCAGAAGTAAAATCATCAAGCTCAACCAAAACATTGAAGAGACAGAAACATCCACATCAGTTATAGAAAATTAAGAGAAGCACTCTAGGTTGCTATAAAAGAAGAATGAAGAAAATAGAAAGAGTTATGCAAAAGTACTCAACGGAAGGAATCATGGTCAAACAAAATCTAAGAAAACTATTGAATATACATCTTCAAGAATACCATCCATGTTCAAGCCACAAAGAAGCTTCAATCATGATCATGATCAGTCATGGAAAAAATTTAGAAGGACTACACCACAAAGAAGATCATTCACTCCCAGGTATGCAAATTTATTTTATGGTCATTTTTTTTATTGTACGAACTTTGGACATAAGGTTGCAGATTGCAGGGATTATAAAAGAAATGTTCAAGAAAGAAATGCCTATGTGTCCTCGCGTAACATTGAATGTTACAAATGTCATAACTATGGACACATAGCTAGTTATTGTAGAAGGATGATCGATACTTCCATGAAAGAGAACACTAATATCATATGTAAGAAAGTATGGATAAGAAAACATGAAGAACAGGTGAACAAAGACCAGGTCTCAGAGATCGCAAGATTGACAATAAAATGAGATGAAGAAAATTCTACAGAGAAAAGAAAGATGTTAGATACAGAAAGGTTTTGAAAACAACTGAAAGAAAAGAAGGAAAGGTAAATAAGGAATAGGTTCAAGAGATTGTACTTGTAGGCATTGTAGTGAAATATGAATCCACGAAAAGAAAGAATGAAGTTGGAGCTCAGAGAGATGATGAATATACCAATGAAGATGATGATGAATACACATCAGAGCAGGAATTGTTCTGATCCATCCAACTTATAGACTCTCAATGAACATGAATATTAGATAGGGGGAGTCTATGCGATATTTGTGACATATCAAAGAACCATCCTTCAAGTAGATTGCAGAGTTTGAATAGAAAAATCCAGAGCAAGAAGTTAGCAAAAGTACAACAGTTGTAGTAGTGAATACTTCATGATAGTACAGTGATAAATGGGTCAACATTATGGACAGTGTGCAGTGGAGTCTTGGACAGTATGGACAGAGATGGATTCATAAGAACACTTAGCAATTTTGGACAAATATATGAAAGTGGACGAGAGCATGGATTCATAGATTGGTTCAGAGAGTAGTTCAGAGACAAATGAACATTATCATAATGAATGATAATTACACAAGAAATGGATCGAACAATGATAATAGATTCAAAATTGAAAGATATTTTTTTTAACACACGCAGTGCATACAACAGTTCACATTCAAAATAGAGTAATGCTCAGAAACAACAATGACAAAACTTTCTACGGGCTATGGAAAGGAAGACCAACAAATGTGAAACACTTCAGAGTATTTGGAAGCAAATACTATATCAAAAGAGAAGATGGAAGAATGAGAAAGTTTGACTCTCGTGTGGACAAATGAGTACTTGTTGGTTACTCAAGTACAAGAAAAGCATAGAAGTGTTACAATCTAAGGTTGAACAAATTCTTGGAAAGCATCAATGTAACAATTGATGAAACGATTGGACAAGAATTAAATGAAGAAGAAAATGAATCAATGGAACATATTTATGAAGAAGAAGCAGAAGATGAAGAAGAAGTCTACATCGAACAACCAAAAGGATTTAAGCTGTCAGAGAACACAGATTAGATGTAAAAAATTAAGAAGTCCTTGTATGGTATAAAACATGCTCCTAGAGCATGGTACTCTAGATTGGATAAATATCTACAACAGGCAGGGTTCATAGAAGGAAGTGCAGACAACAACCTCTATATCAAGGTAACTCAAAATAATATTTTATTAATTGAAGTTTATGTTGATGATATCATCTTTGGAATAAAAATCACAGCAGTGGATTCGCAATAGCAAAACCGCGGAAACAAAATGCTACAAGAAGAAAAAAGGGTATGGTTTTCATATGTGTAGTGTTGAATTTATAAATCAAGTTGAGGGTTTTCCTTGTAAATATGTTGGATTCCCTCTTGGGATTTTATGGCTTGCTATAGAGTTGATCTGAGGAAGATCTATTGAATTTTAGTATTGGTTCATGTTTGAGGGATTTTGGTTGAGGTATGTTGCTGAAGTTATTGGTACAGATAGAGGTTGTATAATAATGAGGTTCTAGAACATGGTTTGAGGTACATACTTGTGGTATAGTGTTTGAGGTATATGTGATTAGATCATATTTGGATGATGAAATTGATGAGGGCTTTTGGTTGAGGTACATGTTGGGTACATGGTTGAGACAAGTAGTTGATGAGTTGGCACATACATGAGGTGTATAGTTGATTATGTTGGTACATCTTGATGAGTCATAGTTGATGAGTAGTTGATACATGATTAGTACATACTTGGTACATGGTTGGAGGCACTTGTTAGTAGTATTTTTGGCACATGGTTTATGGATGATATAACATACTTGTATTGGTATATTATTAGAAGCACATATTGATCTTAGTGATGATTATGAGTTGTTGTGTTATGCTTGGTTGATGCACATCTTTAAGTGTTGTCTTAGTGATTGATCTTGGTGAATAGATATGATTTGGTTGATAAGATTGATGAGATAGGTTGCTGTGATAGGTTGTTTGGACAGGTTGTTGTGATAGGTTATTTGTACAAGTTTGGTGCATGGTTAATGCACTTGTCAATGGTACAGGTTGAGGTATGGGTTGGTGCATGGTTGATGCACTTGTTTATGGTACAGGTTGATTATAGGTTGTTTGGTACAGGTTGGTGCATGGTTGATGCACTTGTTTATGGTATAGGTTGATTACAAGTTGAGGTACAGGTTGATGCATTGTTCAAGTTATTGGTACAGACTGTTTGGTGCAGATTGATTGGTACAGGTTTACAACAGTATATCTCAGAGTGATAGTGTGACAATGGTTCCATCATTCTACTTATACATCAGGGTGGTTGGATGGGGCAAGGACAGGTGGTTGTATCCACCTTCTGGTTGTAGCTGGAGAACATAGGGGGTTGTAGCCACCTTCTGGTTGTAGCCAAAGAATTAGGGAGTTGGAGCTTCCCTTAGATTATGGTCTGAGAACATAGGAGGTTGTAGCCTTCTTCTGGTTGTAGCTAGATAATTGGGGAGTTGTGTCTTCCCTCAGGTTGTAGCCTAAAAAACTAGGGGGTTGGAGCCTCCTTCCAGTTGTAGCTGGAAAACAAAGGAATTTGGTGCTTCCAATGAATGTAATTCTTAAATACATATNAAAACACTAGTGTATTGTGTATGTGTGCGATTGATCATTTGTTCATTGTTTATTTACTTTGCGTCTATTAGATGATAATTCTACATTGGTATAACACTTTAATTTTATGGTGAAAAATGATTAAATTGCTATGTTACTGATTCACCCCCCCTCTCAATAATCCAAAAGTATATACCATGACTATCTACTTTGAATTTATTTTTATTTCCCGAACAAGTTTTAATTATATCATGGATGCTTCTATCATAATCTACACATTCTTCTTTATCAAAAAAATTCACAAATTCTCCATTGTGGACATATTTGGGAGTATTGGACAATTTATACATTACTTGGATATATTCAAGTTGAAAAGAGCTGACAATAGTCCTTTGATGGTTGTAGATGGTCCTAGTGGGTATATCCACATGCTCTAGAACCCAACATATCATATCTGTGTAGGGAAATAGATTTGGCCATGCTGCAACCTTATGTAATTCTGACTTGGTGATGTCCTTGAGCTTGTTTTCATTTAAAACATCTTCCCCCTCATGATGACCGCAAAATTTACTTCAAATATATTACCTTAATTATTTTTTAACTATCATTAATGATCGTGATTAGTGATAATAAGTACTCCGACACTTCAAGAAGTCACGAAGTGATTAATTATCCTTAATCAAATTTTATTAAATTGATCATTACTTAACCTTTAATCTCTGACACTTCAGAACTTTGGGAATCTGGGGCTTATGAGATCTATTAACAATATGATATGCTAGAGAACGATATACTAGAATGATGTGGAAGGATGACATCATATATGATGTTGTGTCATAAGAATATGGGTGACATGTGTCATCCTGAAATGTGCAAATTATGTGTCAAAAAAAGCCAAAAATAAGTGCCACCTGTCTTCACGTTGTAAGAATGTCAAGTGGCATAGAACATGTTAAGAACCTGAGTATATCTACAAATATAATCACCACAAATACTGAATACACAATATGTCCATATAGCAATATAGAATAAACCACACTTTATTATAGAAAACCCCTGAGGTAGGGCAACATCATACAATGGATTCAATTATGGAAGGGATCATCTCATGTTCACTTGCCTCTTCGAGGGGGAATCCTCTTGTTGAGCTACCACTCACGAAACAATACTTTTCTTGACATCTCATTACATTGTTTGAAACCCTTTATATAGTGCTACCAATCACCTAACAACATTCTAGAGGAGGAACCTTCTAGAAGTATAACGTTCTAGTAAGTCCTCTTACATTTATTATATCTAATTACCATAGTGGGCCTTATTTAATAATATAGTGGACCTAGTCCACCTTACATTGAATGGCCTCAACTATTATCACTATGGGTCCTCTGCCCCCCCCTCTACCTCTCTAGCTACACTACATTCCATCCCCCTTATGAAACTGTGGTCCTCAACACTTGTTATGAGGGTGTACAACCATATACCAGGGTCCCATGGATAAGTGTGGATCATAGTGTTGAAGTAGACTAGAGAATCATGGTCCCATGTAGAAATGAAAGCCACCATGTTGAAGTAGTCCAACCGCCATTGTAAACCAGGGTCCCATGCCCAAGTGCTCATGTGAACTCCAAGTGAAAGATATTAGAACCCAATAACCAACTGAAAATTATGCTCCAAATACCTCTCATGTGGATCCAAATAAGAAAATCCATCCACATAGTGGGAAAGGGTCGTAGCATAATCTGGAAGGAACAATACCACTATAGAATATGCAGGCTGGACATTGGTAATAATAATTGGCTCATGATTTGTCACATTGATGTTCTCTATAGAAGGAGGAGTAGAGTCATCAAATAAAAGATAAAAATAATTATTATCCCAAAAATGACAATTGTCCATATACAGATCATCACAATCAACCTCGAAATCATACCAAGCATATCTTTCTTGATTATATTCATTCATAAAATATGCCTTGAAATTTTGGACGCTTGAATACATTCCTCTTGAATATGTTGCATTTCAACTTTAAGCTCTTGAATATGTTGCATTTCAACTTTGAACTCTTGAATAGTTTTCTTGATGGTTGCCATGATTTGAGAGTGAATATCCATCAGAAACACCACATATAATATATCAAAAAAAAGATCTTAAAATGATTTATCCAATAACACTAATCTGGTAGCAATATGAGCACTCTATGAAAAGTTATAAACTCTACAGTCCCGTTGCTGTCACGAAAACCCCTCAAAATGGTTGATTTTAAATCAATGATATCTTCACTTCCAGAGGTTCTATTTTGACGATTTTTTAAAAAAATTGGGTGTTTTTCTGAGAGGAACTCATATATACAACCAGTTTCTACAAATTGTGCATAGAAATCTACAAAAATCATCTGGAATGTTACGGCCCTCTTTTTCTTCTCCAAAAAAAAATCTTCAAAAAATAAAAATATTTTCCCACACTTCCTACCAAGGAAAGTGCTATGATACCAATTTTTAAGTACCTGAATAATCTGCAAATATACTTCAACAATAAACCTATAATAAACACCAAACCATTCACCAAAACACTCAACACAAGAATGTAGAAAAAACCCTTGAGGTAGGGTAACACCATAGATTAATCCTTAAGGAATGATAACACTCCTCAAACAATACTTGATACATTCACAATATTCTTCACTATTTTTCATTTCATTGCTTACACTTCTTTATATAGCTCTATCTATCTCCTAGGAACCTTCTAGAAAGCCTTCTCACGTTTATTACATCTAACTACCATAGTGGATCTTTATTAATATAGTGGACCTAGTCCACCTTACATTGAATGACCACATTCTCATATATTAAATGACTTCCACTAATAATACATAACCACATTCCCATTAGGTACCTCCCTAGGTACCCCATATTACCTTTGTAGGTGTACTACATTCCATCCCCCTTCACATGTTTCATCCTTGAAACAAGAGAAGAAACCATACAATATGATCGACTAAGCAATGTAGCCAACTAGTACCAAGTACGACCATCCATCCTGTTGGCAGGGCTTGCAGTTTGCACAGGGAAGTTTACACAGTAGGGTAGTTTTCACAGTTTGCATAGGGCAATTTACATAGTAGGGAAGTTTGCACAGTTTGCATAGGGCTTGGTTTTGTCATTAATGTCAAACTTTAAAATTCCAAAGGGGGAGTTTGTTGGTCAGTTTGTACAGGCACCATGGATCAGTTTTCATAGGCATGGTGGTTCCTAATTTGGAGATCAGCATGTCTCTCGACATGTTGAAATGCTAAAAGCCGAAATGCCAAAATGTGAAATGCCGAAATGTCGAAATGCCGAAATACCTGTTTGTAGTCACCGCCATTGGTCATGTGAGAAGGAGGAGTTAGCACCAAGTTAAAGCATTTCATCACAGAAATGTCGAAATGCTGAAATCGCGAAATGCGAAACCATGACTTAATCTTCATTTCGGAGTTTTGGATACCGAGAGTTGGAGGTGTCAAGGACACTCATGACAAGAATGCTGAAATCGTGAAATGCAAAAGATCAGAGCATGTCAAAGACTCCATTTCAGAGTATCCCAGACCAGGAAATCAAAGATCAAAGGAACTTTAACCTTTGAAGTAGCGAACCTCGAAATCTCGAAACAGACACATCAACAAACCACGTCAGCAAACCACGTCAGCTAAGGACATGTGGCACAATTAGGCAATGACAAGTGTCAAGCTGATTCAACATTTCAGGCACATGTAAGTCACGAATCAGAGTGACACATGGCAGCTATTCGACACATGTCAATCCACGTGTGACATCAATAGGTTTACGTCACATCGGAACTTTCTATTTCGAGGTTTTACATAGAAAGAATAAACTCCACCATCACGAAGTATTGAACTCCAAAATGCCGAAAGGGACTATTGTGAGTCTCGAAAACCTGAAAGGAAAAACTCTGAAATCTTGTCAAACGTCCATCTTAGTGGGTTATGTGAACTGTCCGATCACTTCGGAGATTTTGTGATCATGAATTTTATAATGTTGGAGTCACGATGACTGGAAGGGAAAAACGTTGAAATCTCGTCAGTCGTTCGATTAAGAAAAGAAGGGATCATATTATGAAGTTTTTTGGACCACTGATCTGGCTCCATTTCGGGGATTGCAACTTGGAGTGTCGAGACTCCTCACCACAGGAATGCCGAAATGTCGAAATACTGAAATGCGAAATGGTGAAATCAACACGAGACCCTGTGCTTGTAATCCAATGGTGTTGGATACTTGGAAATCTAATCGAAGGGCTACTGTTGCTCTTCATGATTAATTGTTCAGTTATGATTTAGTTAGCAGAACTGAATCATGGTTCTTGGATGGTTGGCATTTTAGTTGCTGAAGCATTGTTCTAGAGATTTGAGCGGTAACTGAAGGTGTTGTAGAAGGTTAAAAAAGAAACACGCAGTGACTGTGTGGCGTTGATGCGTATGGAATTAATGGTACAATTGTAGCTCTAAGGTAAAATTCATTTTTGTAAATGAATATAAAATCGAAATAAAATCATACAGGGATAGTGAGAAGAAATGTTGAAGATATAGTAGAGATCAAGAGGAGAAGAATGGATTTTGATATGATTATATAAACAGAGAGGAATTGAATGATGAATCCTTTTCCATAGAAGAAAAAGAGTTGGTTTGCAGGTTCTTAGTGAAAGAGAAGGATTCCAGGGTGGTAGGGAGGAGCAAGGGGAGACTGTAAAAGTCTCTTGTACAAGTT
>JASDQU010218964.1:0-10578 GCA_032191745.1 Picea mariana | reverse complement strand
ACAGACCTCCTGTGATTTCGTCTTGGAAGAATCAGGGTGCACGAAGAAGGGGAAGAATCAAGAAATGACAGCAAGCTCTAGTAACAAGCCAAGCACTAAGGAAAGGCTAAAGGCGATGGACTCAACGTTGGAAATCTAAAGCAAATGTTGCAGTTCCAACTGGATTTTCTTGAAAATATGGATTCAAAAGTAGGCAGATGGATGGAGAAGATGGAACAAGACATCTCCACTACCAAGTTCAGTTTTACCGAAGAACTGAGCAAGCTGCACCAAGAACTCAAGAATCCAAAGAAAGAGTTCGAGGAAAGAATCAGTCAACTGGAAGTGAAAATGTCTCAGCTCAACAACGAGTGGAAGCAAGATCCAAAAAACTAATCCAGTCGCTCAGCCTGAAAGCGAGCTACCCTCTTCTTCAGCATCTTGACATTTTGTATAGAAGTCAAGGCTGTAAACAACTCTGTAACCGTTGAATTACTGTTATCTTCTGTAGTTAAGGGTTCAAGTTTAGTGTATTCAGGAGTATTGCTAAGCACCAGACTGGCAGTCGCTTAGTGAAGCAAAGCCATTTTGTAAACGCACCAGTGGCTAGTCCACCTTTTAATATAAATTTCACTATCCGTTCTCGTCAAAAAAAAAACATCCAGGTTTCCTTCATATATTGGAATGTTCATTTTTTCTCTAGCACCTATCCTTGCAACAGCCCTAAATAGGCGTTCTTCTGCTGCATCTTCAGCTGCAACTTCTTCATTTTCGGCTTCATTTTCACTTTTAGATTCGTTGATGTCCCCAGCATCAGATGTGCGCCTCTGTGTTGTCTCCATGGAATCAAGCCTGACACGTAGTTCACACATCTCTCTTTCCCTTGCCGGATCAGGTAATTGTCTGTCTCTTCTTCTTGGAATTTCCCTTTCCTCTGGTGGGTCAGGTATTTGTCTATCTCTTCTTCTCAGTGGCATGGCTATAAAATTCCTCTTTTCCCTGCTACACAAAGCAAAGAAATCTTTCTATGATCTGATACCACAAATGGGGTAGACCCCTAAACCCTCGGGCTGGAGTCCGCACAGGATCTTCTCAACTTCGGCCCTTAGAATCTGACTGACTATTTTCTTTCCTCTCGGGAAATTATTCACTCACTCTCTCTGAGTATAATTCACAGGCCCTTCTGAGTTATGTCCACGTGATCATTCACTGGCCATGAACTCCATGTTCAACACCCAACTGACATTGGTAATTTTCTCTTTTATTTTCAGGATACCATATTTCGCGATTTCCCATGATCGAGCGCCTAGCCTCTTCAACCTCTGAAACCTGAAATACCAAAATCACAACTCACCTTTCCACTGATTTCTCCTTTTCGCTCTTCACGATTTTGGGATTTCCTTGGCACTATGTCTCATCCCTTTGTCAACAGGATTCCCGGTATGTCGAATCCTGAAACACTGAAACACTAGTGTTCTGCTTCCAAGGAAAATCAACGGCTATGCTTCTTCCCCTTGATCCAACGGTTAGCGCGATTTCGCGTACCGGGAATTTGTAAGGCTTATCTTTGAACTCTCTGTCTCCTATAACTTACGGAACCCGAAATTCTGAAATGTCGAAATGGTCTCCTTTCTCAGGACTTCGCAAATCCTGTCTCGAGGTTTCCTGACTTTCCAACTATCCCTTCGAGCTATAATATACTCCTGACATGGACTCCTGCCACCTGTCACCTTTTCCGATTTTCGGAACTTGAACCACCCTTCGACAACTTCCTTTATTTTTGGGCTTCCGGGTACCGAGAGTTCAAAACTCTCGACCCTAACCTTATGTCATCACGACCCCCGAATTTTCAAACCCCGATTTGCTGAAATACCAGAACGCACTTTCGAAATTTCTTCACGTTTCATGATTTCAGTACTTTTGAGGTAGAGTGTTCTGCCCCTTGTCAATGGGAATGCCGAAAACCCGAATCCCGAAATATCGACAAATCCTCTATCGCGACCTCTGATTTCAGACTTTCCTCCCTACTGAGTCCCGATCACCCGTCCTCAGGACTTCTGAAACCTCGAACTCCAAATTTCCGAAATTCCGAACTTGTCACTCTTTGACTTCGCACATGAAACCTCCTTTCGCATTTCGGGAACTTGATTAGCCAAGGTTTTGGCTTGCGCTTCGGAGTCCCAAACTCCAAATTCCTGAAATGATCTGACAATTTGAATAGGTCACCATCGACGATTTACGTTGACTCTGCCTTTCGAAGGTGGATTTGTCCGACGCCTAACTCCCTTGCAACTTCTGCGGATCCTACGGTCCTCGCTATTTCAGGAGTTCTCTTCTGAGAATTCAGACCGTTCTATCCCTCCTCAAAGAACCTTCTGCTCAAATCAAACCTGCAATCCTTCTCTGGGATTTAGCCTCTACACAACTACTGGCACTTCCTGCTTTTCTTTCGAATGATTCAAAGGACCTAACCTTCCTAAGCTTCCTTCGCAAACTCAAGTCTCCTAGAAGGCTTCTGCACGCACTCCTTGTGGCACTTCTCCAAATATTGTTGAATATTTGAATCTCTTGACTCTGTGCAACTCTGCAACAGCAGTCCTTCAGTCTCTCAACCTTAGTTTATAATTTCTAAGGTCTCGACCAGCCTGCGCACACCTTGCATGGCTTCTATGCCTGACTTGCACTTCAGTTGAAATGAGAACAACAGTATCCCTCCCGAGCTTTCAGAGGTGAACTCTGCATTCTTTCAACGCACTCCTTGCAGATGCTTCACTGCACTCTTTGCAGGAACTCTTACTCAAGAAGAGAAACAATTGAAACTCATTCCCTTACTCTCTCAGACTTCAAATACTTAACATGAAATCATACATACATAGCATAATAAGAAAATGCACAACAGAAAGAGTAAAACAACCATAAGCATATCATTCAACAAATATACACAGAAAGTATTAGAACACCATGAGTCTGAATCAAAGCTTCATATATTAATCTCAGAACTTTTGTACATGGATTCTTCTCTGCTACTCTCTATTTCTCCTCTATGCTAATGTGCTTAATCATACAATCTCTGATTGATACTAAAGATACAAAGATGATGGTGTCTATAGTCATTTTCCCTCCAACTCCTGAAACTGTCTAATCTAGAATTTTTAAAATCTACCTACTTTCATTAACTATGCATAAATGCCTCTACATCCTACAGATGAGAGCGGATCACTGAAGATCTGTTTACAATATGGAAGTATGCCTTCTTAACTATTTCATTAATGTCTGCGCATCCAAACTTTCAAAAACATTTCAAACACTTTCAACATGTGCCAAAAATGCGTTGCACTCATCCCAGTTGTCTTCTGTCTCCACGCTTTCTTGCTGCTGACGATGCTCCTGCATCACATTTGTCGCATAACTAAAGCAAAGAAAAAATTCTTATCAATGTACACATTGTAACATAAGTAAAGCCGAAGAACCATGTTTCTATATATATTTCAAAAAATGTGATGTTTATAATACAAAATTGGGGCTAACACCCTCAATATACATATACAGTCGATCATACAATAGTCATGACATCTACGCTTGTGGCACTGGATGAGTGTCATGCTAAAAAACTGCGGTGTTTGCGAGACACAGAAAGAGTCACACCCAAGCACGGGGCACACTCACCACCGGCCGTTGCATAGCCTCCGGCAGATCCTCCACCTGAACCATAGGAATCCTATGTGTCAAATGAGACAGGTTTCCCTGCACGTTTTGAAGGACTCTCTCTGCGTCCCCTCCCGTGCCTCATCTCCCCAGTTCCTCTGACGATGTCATCGAAGTCTGTCCGGTCGTCATGGACCTATGTCTACATCACATACATGTCCAGTTATTACTTAACATCATCCAAAAATATTTTTGTTTNCAATGAAATCGATCCCTATGTAAGGGTAGTCATCCAGAGCTATCACATGTCATCTCCACCAGAAGAAGAATTAATCATTGTAGGGTGTTGGAACCCTACCTCCCCCCTGTCGCCTCATCACCTCGGTCCATCATGCCATGGCTAGATCACAAGGTCCACGCGGAATAATCTTAACTCTAGGTCCCAAGCCTGGAACCCACTCGAAGAAAAATATAGAAAAGATAGAAGCAAACCTGAAGTTCCTCTTACTACCCTGTTTTCATTCTTTCAATTGGATCTTCATGTTATCCAACAGTGAGGTGCACCATTCATACATCGTCGGTCTCAATCACTCTACTGAATAGAACATAAGAAGCATCGATGCCTGGTGCACACAGGTTGATCTTGTGATCCGTGTTAAAACAAGGACAACAATATTGACACTTAGATTGTCGATCGCTCGAATGGGGATTTGACTCCCGACCTTCCCGGTCCCTGCAATGCAATGAGTGTCTATATATTCCTAAATTTTCATACCACTCCTAACTCCCCGGGCTTTGGGGTTGACCACCTCACCCCGACACAACAATCCCGTCAAGAAATAAATTTCCTCGACTTCAATCCTTAATGGTTGTCCATCAAGGTTGAAGCTCTCACTATATGGATCCCAGTAATCCACGAGCAACTGTAGCAATCTCACTTGGGCCCTCATACCTTTGAGAGCCCAAAAATTATATAGTCTGCACCTTTTCAAGGCCATTTGGACCCCTGGATCTCTCTCCACAACAGCATCTACCTCTTCATATTCTCTTTCCCTCCACTCTAGCACCATCACGCAAGAGACAAACCCCTTTTTGAGTTAGCAACCACTAAAAAACATTGTTTACGGACATATACGTGGGTTGTAGTGTTCACAGTCATGTATAGGTCTGAGTATATGTTGGATGTATTTTAAACAACCACGTATAAGCATGCGTATATGCGATCGGATGAACTGTAGCCCGCGTACACCTAAAGTTTCAATTTGTGCCCCAAATAACTTTAAAAATGGAACCTAATTACAAAATCTAATCTACTGAAAAGAAAGAGGAGGGGAGGATGAGTTACCTGGTCTAAACGGTTGTCGATTATGTCGCTCGTAGCTCCTGCAATCACCAGTTGAAGTTCAGAGGTCACTTGGTCCAAAATCCATTATTTGGGTAAAAAATACAAATGGTATAGTAAATTTGGTTTTTTTTACTATTTATAGCAAATTTTAACCTGCTTTGCATAGTTTCAGACATTATTTTGGCCTAATGGACTAATACGATAGTTTATTGAGTTGGTTTTGTAGTTTTATCCAAGGATTCTTGCGGTTTTCAGTGCCATGTCACCCGTTCATAACTTTGGACAGGTATTTTCATTACCCAGCATATAGGATAGGTATCCATTCCATCATGCACATTTACATTGTCCTATGATTGTCGCTCATCTGCCTTAGGTACGAACCCATTTTATAGTGACACGGAACCTTCTATCTGCAACTAGAAATGTCATTATCGAATGGTAGAGACTTACCAAACATAGGTACCCTAGTTAGAAACTCTGCTTCATTTAGTGCCCATGCAGAGATTTTTTTCGTAGGATCGAGAGTCCCTTATAGATAATACATGAATTTATGTTGAACCTCATTTCTTACTCATAAACATGTTGACCTATACCTAGAGGACTCCCAAGCGAGTTTGATTTAAGCTCTTTTCTGACTCATTTTCAAAAAGTGAAAAGATTGTCGAGTGACCTTATCTCTTTGACACTCGTAAATTGGATTTGAAAGGACGTATATTTGTTGCAATTTTATCCCCTTTTCAAACCAATTATACTAAGATTACGAAAAAAGACATTTTTTGGCATTAAGTTGTAATTGCATCTCATGCCCTTTCTTGCAATATTGAGCCTATTGTCGGTTCTCACTTTTGCATTATAAGTCGTTTGCCTCAGCAGTTTGCATCCTCAACCAAGCAGAGCCTTGTTAATATCCTTTGCAGCTTGACACTCTATACCTAGGAGGAAACATTCCCCCGAGTGTCCATCTCCTGCATGCACCTCCTTGCATTGAGAATAGGTATGTTCCACTAATGGAACTAGTTTTTCTTACTTGCGACACTCGTTTTCTCCTCTATATCATAGCATTCATTTGACTATTAAAAAACAAAAAAAGACGAGACAAGGGAATATTATCTTATATTCGCAGCAGTCGTGTCACCTTTGAACAAAGAACAAACTTTGTGAGTCCACTTGTCATCAAAATTTTGGGTTTAGCATGACCTTAGGAAGTTGAGCTCGTTACAGAGAATTTACTCCCCCAACTGGTTACCCTTCCAATCTCTATGGAGAGTTTGATCGATGTCTCCTTCATCTCAAAGTCTCATCATTGATTCTATGTTGCAAGAGTCTTCCATATGTCTCATGCTCTTGTTCAAAGGATGTCTATCAAACGGTGTCGGCCATTCCTCAAAACTATTGACTTTGCATGTTGGCCATACCCTCAGTTTGTCTTAGAATCACATGAATTTGTAGTCCTATTGCGCACCCTGGTCCTACTTTCCTCATTGGTAGGTAACCTTGAACCTAGCAGTCAAAAATTTCATCATTGGTTGTTGACTCGGTGGTTTCCCTTGTGTTCGACAACAAGACATCTATTCACACATTGGGATTTGTGCAATGTCTTGGATGCCATTATCCCTATTGGTGGTTTCCTCACCTTTGTCAACAGTTTTCCTTTTTGGTTGTTATTCACAGGGTCTTTTTCATGTACCACTTGCATCTAGCATACGCAAAAGACGCACAAGTTCGTTGGTTCGTGAACACGTTTTTCATCTGATTTCCTCCAAATCATCAAGCTCTTGATTTGTACCTCGTTTTGAATGATGAGATATTCATTAATGCTCTCCTTTCAGCGGGTATTCTTCCATCGACTTTAGCTCATTTATTATGGAGACAAGACCTATATTCCTATGAGTACCTAGAGGCTTGCAGTCATTAGTGGCAGGTTCTCTCACCATCGACCGTTTGGAATACATCAATGTCTTCTGATCGATGGATTCTTCAAGTGTTCGACCCTAAATCCTTTATTCACACTTGTAAGAATGTACTCGGTGCCTTGATACCTACTCTCATCATTGGTAGGTTGTCTCATGTTTGTTAATGGTATACCTCAATGACCACTAATCAAACGAAGTCTCATTGTGTTCGACCTCAACTCCTTTATTCACAGGATGTAGACTTGCACCTTTGGTGGATTGTGTAGAAGACTTGAAGACATTCGATTATAGTCGCAGCTTCCTTGAGTTGTTGCTACCTTTCATTGGACCAGTACCTATGTGACTTCAATGATCATGGAAGATTAGATTGTACTCCATGGTATACATATATCTTCATATTTATTTTGAGACTAGTTTTACTGGGCCTTGTTCGTGACTTTGATAGCTTTTGGCATGTAGCCACCTTTGTATTGCCTATTCATGGCCATGGACAGTTGTTTGGTATATTTTCACATGGATCTGCAATGTAATTCAAATTGGCATCCATCTGTGAAAAGTCAGTACAGATTGTAATGAGAAACTAGTTCTTCCAGTTGGGTCCCCATTACTCCAATTCTGGGTTTTATAATGTATTTCGGCCATTGCAGATACTCCTCTAACCTCACACATTAGGGATCATCTATTATAGAAACATTTTCCTCACCCTATGCAAACTTGCACAGAAGGCCTTTTTCCATTTCCCTATCCAAACTTGAAGTCCCTTTTTGTAAATCCCAACGCTAAAAACATTATTTTTCCACATATATGCGCCATAACATCTATACATCATGCATATACACAGTTTTCACCACTACAACCCGCATATATTTGGATTTGTGCCCAAAATTAAAAAATGTTGTCGGGTTTCCATGTCACGTCACAAGATCTGTGATCCTTGACCTTCCATATACTGGAAACGTTCTGAATCAACCCTTCAGTTCCACTTCTAGGTTACAAATAGGCCAAATCCGAGCTATGGAAAAGAGGAGAAGAAATCAACTTTGAGAGAAAAGTTACTTTGGAGAAATTATTCACTTCATATTGAATATGCATCCCTTTGTCCTTTAAGTCTGAACACATTGTTCATCCCCCAAGCTCTTCCCTACTTGATTGAGAACCTCATTGTCTCTCTTATATGAGCTTGCCTTTGGTGGAGGATTGAAGTGGTGGAGGCCCATCTGGAAGGAACTTATTTTCTTGGCTCTAAACCGTGATGACACGGAAGTTTGTAATTCATTCACTTCTACTGATTACATTTTAATAGAAATACTATTTTCTCGTCCAATTAATATCTTGCAAATATTTGAATTGTTATTCCATGGGAATATTTGTTATTAATGTTGATAGATTATGCTATTAAATGTGATAACATCATATATTATCACCATATGCTTGAATTTTTTGGTTGTTGAGGAATATTTGCAGGTGTATTGCTTTGAGTCGAGTGCTCAATGATGTACTTCATCGAATGTCTGGACGAGGTAGGCCTTTTATCTTGTCTTGATAGCATATTTGTTTATATAGCATACTTGAGATTAGAGTTGATTTCTGTAGTCATTTCCGTCTGTTGTGGTTTTCCCCTAGCCATAGAGAGATTTTCCTCATAACATTCACGTTTAAAAAAATCAAGAGAGGGGAAGAAAGTTTCACACTGAAATTGAAGACCACCAAGAATCAGAAATCAAAGGCTTGTCAAGAGTGGATTCCTTCAAAGGAAGAGATGGAAGATTCTAAAAAGGAAAAATAAGTGGAAGATGTTTTGGGAGGCCCAGAAAATCTATTTGTTAGTTCACATGTGGAAAAAATACCACAAGTCATGTGAATCCCCAAGTAGAAGAGATGTTGGATAGACAATTTACAAGAATTGATGAAAAATTTATCACATGTAAAAACACCAAGAGAACCAATAGCAATTGATTGAATCGAGCAAGGAGAAAATTTAATGATGAGGAAGGCCATGGAAATATCGAAAAAAATAAACCCATCCAAAAAAAGAGTAGCATCAGTTGATGATTCCTAGCAAAGTGCAAGGTTGAATATAAGTCTTGCAAATTTCTATAAATAATGGAAGTACTAAAAGCATAGTTGTTATATAGAGATGGTAAATAATTTCAAATCCGACGTGCATGGTAAGGCATAGTTGTATTGATTTTAGAAGTTTTTGGGGTGATGGTTACTGAAGGATGCATGGTCTCAATTGACATTGATGATTACCAAAATAAACTCATGTGTGATTCCCTCCCTATGGGAGCTTGTCCCATTTTATTTCCAAAGTCCATGGGAGCATGAAAAAGGAAAAATTCATAATGGGTGACAACACTTGCATATTCTAAGGATATTAAAAGGTTCCAATGGCCACCAATGGAGTAGGAAGAAATAAAAGAGGCGCCGTTATTGTCAGCTAAGAAATTTCTTCATATTGATTGAGAAATTGGGTAATTGTTATGTGGTGATGCCTAACAAGTTCGAAGAGAAGCTAGCAAACCAATTACCTAAGAAATAGAAAAACTTGTTAGAAGAATACAAAGAGATTTCATGTGTCAAGTTACATGCTTTTTTTCCCCTAAACTAGGTATTTCACATCACATACACATAGATGTGCTTATGAAAGTTAGTTTTTCTAATCGAGTAAGAGATCATTTGATCCCAATAAAGAATGAAGAAGTGTATAGACAAGTTCAAATATTCTTATCAAAAGAGTTAATAAGTCACATCAGTGGATGTAAATGTATCTTTCAAAGATTGATTTGTGGTGTGAATATTACTATATAAATTTTGGAGAAGGGTATGCATCAAAACAAGGAATAAATAATATGAGTGGATGGTTATATCACTTGGATTGACCAATACACCAATCAGGTTCATGAGAATGATGTGAGGCTCAAAAAGTTTTGTTTGGTAAGTCCGATGTAAGGAAGTTAGTAAATTTAAGTATAAAAGAAAAAATTGAAAAAGAAACACACTATGACCAAACCAAATGGAGTTGAGGTGTGAGTAAATTGTCAGTGAAAAATGTGCAAAGTTCAAATTGAGAAGATATGAAACCAAAAAAAAATGTGGTTTCCAAAAAAATGGATATGCAAAAAAAAGTGTGAACTCACAAAAAAAAAATACAAATGATTTAAAATTTTACAAATTACAAAATAGTGAAGTTTAAAAATGATTTAAAATTTTCAAATTACAAAATAGTAAAGTTTAAAAATCACAAGTGGAAATTAAGGAAACCAAAAATTTGAAGAATTCATATAAATGACAAACATAATAAATTTTAGAAATTAATAAAATTAATAAAACCTATATTAAATAAAAATTGCACATCTAAAAAGATTTTAAAAAATACATAGGGAATAAAGTATAGATTTTATGAAATTATCAAATCAATAAAGTTGTAAATTCTCAAAAAGAAAAGCATAAAGTGTTTTTGCACGGCGAGTTTCCTTCCTAATTGGTTGAGCCATGATCGCTCACCCATCATTTCCTGCATTTCATGTACCATGTTGATAACTAATCATTTATCAATATATATGTAATGGAAATGGAGCAGCCCTCGAAAAATATAATGGATTGCCTTTCTGGAAAAAAATTTAAATTAATTTTAGTGCCATGAAGTCTCTGTACTTTTTTGGTTGTAAGTTTTATTAATGATTGGAAATAGAA
>JASDQU010218961.1:0-18007 GCA_032191745.1 Picea mariana | reverse complement strand
AATCTCGTGCAACTCTCCACAGATCCGATGGCTATTGGTTATCTGCGCGAGATCTAGAGGCCCAGATCTCTTCCTCTTGCACTACGCTTTCTTGCTGGCGCCTGAACGTGAAAGTTCAACGGTCCAGATTTCATCCTTTGCCTAATTCGACGATAGCTGTAGCTCCTCCCTTATGAGCTTCTGATTCTTCCTGAGTTGGAAGATTTCCCGAGTATCAAAGGCCTTGGCCTTTTCTCAGCTCTACGAAGCCTGACTCCTGGGATCTCATCTGTATTCGAAGGACGTTGTCCCTCCTAAGCTTTGACAAACTCTTACCTCCCAAAGGGTCCTCTTGGCCTTCTGCTCTTCTCGGCCACTTTTCTGTGCTCAAAGGCATTGCCCCTCCTAAGCTTCTCTTCTTCGAAACCTTAGAGGTTTCCTCAACCTCTACACTCCTTGTAGCTATGACTCTTTGCGCCAAGGCACTGCTCCTCCTGATCTTGGTATTCTCTTAAACCGTGAAAGGTTTCCCGACTTCTGCACTCCTTGCAGAGTCTCTACACACAAAGGTGCTATCTGTCCTAAGATTGGCGATGCTGAACCCTTGAATCTCTAAGGGACTCAACCCCTTTTCTCTCCCTCAGATGGAGAATCTGATGCTCTCTTGGCATCCTCTTGCTCAAGCAACTCCTTGCTGAGTCTGCAAGGTATTCAACAACCCTGTGAAGGTCCTCTTCCTTGGACACTTCTTCTTCTTTGAACTTGAAAGAGCTCACTCTGTGCACTCTTGCACCTACTCAATGCCCTCCTGGAAGAGCTCTATAGAACCCTCAGTGGTTCTACCTCCTTTCTGAAATCGAGCAGAATTCTCCTTCCTCGATGCACCCTGTGCGTGTGCTCAATGACCTCTTGGAAGAGCCTCTACAAAACCCCTTAGTAGTTCTATCTTCTGCCTGAACTTGCAACAGAGTCCTTCTGTGCACTTGCTCAATTCCCTTCTGGAAGAGCTCTGCATAAATCCTCAGAGATTCCTCCTTCTTCTGTTCTTTCCTCTGCACAGTCCTACCTCCAAGGTATTCAACAACCTTGAGGTTTCCTCCTTGAGTCTGTGTCTTCAGCTAGTGCGCCCTCCTGGCACGTCCTTGTCCAATTTCCTTGGAATTAAGAAGTGCACTCTATGCACCAGCTCTCAGAACCCACAATGTTCTGTCACGCTCTCTTGGCATGTAGCCTCAAAGAACCCAACAGATAGCATAACCTATCTGTCCCTGCAAATGCATACTAACACACATCTACAACATGTAAAGAACACACAAAGACATTCATAAACACATAAACACACAGATTCTCAATGCAGGAAATCTGCTCTTTGTATTAATATGAAATGCCTCCTTTATAGGGTGTTCTGAGCGTGGATTGTAACAAAGTATCGGCTCCTTTTCTATCTTCTCTACTCTCACAGACTCTCCTATATCTTCCCTCTACTTACTCAACTACTTCCCCCTCATCCTACATACAAAGGATCTTTTACATGAGGGGGCTCTTCGAGCTCTTCCCTCCATCTCACCTGCTCTATTCAATTACATTAACTTCACATTGAATGGGCTGTCTAGTCCAGATCGGAGCTAGATCCATCCTTACAACCATTAAAGGCCTTCTTTAACTACAACTTGCTCAAAGGCACGACTTTGGCTCTACCAGCCTTACAAACATTTAATACAAATTTCAAATTCAAAATTTGAAATGAGAGGGCTATGCCTCTCCTTATTCATTGAATGCGCGCTGTGTTGGCTGGTTGGCTGGCTTGGAGCGATGCTCTTGCATCAATGTGTTAAGTTTATTGTTGTTATTAGGTTATTTCCAAATTACATGAGTATTCAATGAATTTCCAAAACAACAACATAAAGAGGATCAATGAAAGAAGCAAAATCACAAGGTACATAACATTTTATGCTAGGAAACCCTCATGGGGGAGAAAACCCAACAAAACTTCCTCAATAATAGATTTCCAATACAATTCCAAGACTAAGACCAAAACAACAAGAATAAACCAAGACTAAACATGTGCCTCTCTTCTCCTTCCTCCTGCAACTGCAACTGCCTTCAAGGTATGCGCACTAGATGAGTGAATGTGAGAGTGAGTGAGTGAGGCATCATCCTCACATATAAATAGTAGTTGAGGAGGTGCTAGGGTTATGTCTCTTCACTTAGTAGGGACGACTTCTTCCAGGAGTGGTTAAAACCACTTTATAAACACTAGGGGACGAATTTACAAATACTACCATATAAATATGGTTTGACCAATCCACAAAATGGGATTTGGTCTTATACAAGACCTGATGTGATCAATTGACAAAAGGGGATTTGATCTATAAGATAATAACTCAAATATAATTAGAATGTTCTTCAAAGTTACAATATTTCAACAATCATATGGTTATAAATTTAGGATAAATTGGCTAAACATTGGGATGATTTTAGGAGATATCCTTCAACTATTGACCACATGTTTATACTTAGGAAAACATTTGACACAATACCTATAATTAATATTTTGAATAAATTATAAGAGTTAAAGGGTCCATTTGAGTTGAGAGTTGCAATGTTACTAGGACATGTTTGTACAAGAATGTTATTTCTAAGTTTAGGAACACTAAGGCTTGGTCTAAAGAAGTTGATTTTTATACAAGATTTAAGCAAGGTTGTCCCCTACACCCTACCCTCTTTTGAATTTACATTAACAATTTAGAGGAATGCTTGGAAGATGTAGGTCACTTTGGCAATAATTTAGTTGCAATAGTCACCATCCTTCTATTGTTTGTTAATGGTATTTATCTTAATGGGAGGTGTCCCTCTAACCTCAACAAGCAACTAATATTTCTCAATGATTTATGTTCTAGCACAAGTGTGATAATGAACAATAAAAAAACAAAGGTTGTGGTAATCAAATCCAAAATTATCACATACACTGTTTTGGTGTATGACAATAACAACTTAGATGAAGTTACTTCATACAAATATCTTGGAGTTGACCTTCATCATAAAATTAATTGGAACTATAAAATGGAGAAAAAGATTAGTGGAGGGTGGAAAGTCTATTTTGGTCTTCAAAATATTTTAAATAAATGGACTTCTTGTTGTGAAAAAAGGAAACTTATCTTTGAGACTCTTGTCAATATGGATGTGAATTTTGGAGCAACAACATATCCAGAATTTGGAAAATTGGGGTTTGAAACCTTCTAGATCTATTTTGAGGCATCAAATGACATATTTTGGGGTAAAAAAATTCCCATCTTTAGATTAGACCCCTTGACATTATTCTACACTTCAAGACCTTTCCAACAATGCACAAATCACTTCAATCAGAACTCGTATGAAAAAGTTGTGCCTCTCGCAAATTGACCTACTGTGTTGATCACCATGGTATGAGTAGATTCCATGTCAACCCTGATTACTCTTGCATATGGGGTTGGACTCATATGGAATTTAAATAATATTCTAGAAGGTCTAAAACCTTATCTCAATTGAGGGTTGAGGAAGTCGAAACCATACCCCTAGATGACTATCGAGAAATTTTAAATATTGGGTTGCTAAGAGGAGAAGGGATTCCATTCTTTAGCATTATATTTGTTACATAGTTGAGCATAGCACCTAGGACTGGTATTTTGAGAGAATAATAAAGGAGGAGATATTTTGTAGCAGCCATACATGCTATATTTTCAAAGGCAACTCCACCGAGAGTGCCTCTTTATTTGCACTTGCATTTGAAGAAAAGAGAGCAGAGTGACCTCACGTTCTAGCTGGGATTTCTCCCATATTGGGTTTCCTAGGTTATATATTCTGTTTATTTGTGGATGGTGTGTGATTTTTTATTTATGTTCTCTATTTTTCACATTTCAACTATTTCATACATCTTACATAGAAAACCAATAATTAAATAATCTGAGATCTAAAGGAAATTAACCTTCACAATAAGTATTTCAATGCTTTATTAGATCTGTTGTGATGAGCTATCCAATGTAATATCTGTTGATTTTTCAATAATATAGGATTAAGCATGGAGTTCATTCCATTTTATCATTTTACTTAAACCATAGATAATTTGTTGCAACAACCAAGATCACAAGAAGAAACACCATGCACAAGTACATAAGAAGTATCCTGGGAAACTCTTCTCAACAAGGGAAGAAAACCCAACCAATCATTTTCTATATTCTTCAAGAGAAAGACCTTCACCACCAAGAAAACCTAGCACACAAAAGGGTGCTCATAAACCCTAGAAGACTAGCACCCAAGAGATGCGCACACTTTTTCCAAGTAGATGTGCTTGCTGAAATTTCCAAACTCACACAAAATATATGATTCCACAATGGGGAATTTACCTTTACTTATATTAGACTTGACTTGTAAAAAAAAGTGTCTATTGACACAACATGGATGACCTCTCTATCTCATAATATAATTAATATTAACCAAATAATTATATTTTACATTAATTATTAATTACATTAAGGTGGGGTCGACCTGTACCCTTTACATTACAATTAGGGTTAAAGGAAGGTCTGACTCTTGAGCAATGTATCAAGGGATCTCATACACCCACTAGTGCTCATCCACTAGGGGAACATCCATAGGGATGTCCATATCTCTGGCTCACTGCATTACACAGAAGAACCACTTCTTCACTAGTGCTTAGCCACTAGGATCACATTCACCTATGCTCATCCATAGGCACGTCCACTCAACATATCTTCTTTCCTACTGCATTACATAGGAGAGTCATCTAGAGTTTCTCATCAACTCTCTTCTAAGATGAGTCTAATACATCATCTTCATTTATGTCTCATGACGATGCACCCAACACTTTTGGATTTCTCATGTTCACCATGTGCTCAGCCACATGCATGTCCAACTCTGCAGATCTCCTTTCTCATTGCATTACATAGGAGAATCATTTCGAGTTATTCTCAACTCTCTGTAAGGAGGATACCATCTCTACGTTCCAACTCTATCTTAGATAGGAACCACACACCCCTCTTAGGGGCTCTCTCTCAGGTTTGTGTCCTGGAGAATGTCTCACGTAGTTGCAATCATCAACAATATCCATGACAATTTACATATAATATTGGTATCATAGAAAGTTTTCTTGAGGTGTTTGTGGAAAACTGCAAGAAAGTAGTAAAACCCTAGCCATGGTCAATGAGTCTATTCATAACAACCCTTGAGATCAAATAGAGGAGATATTAGCAAGGTTGAAAGAGAAAGTCGTTGATATATCTCACAATATGTCCCTCATCATCGTGGTTGTAACAAGAAATATCAAACCATTCAGAGAATTTGGAGCTTGAACTTAGAGATTGGATCAGATAGGAAACTAGGGGATAATGAAGACCCATAAAATGATTCACGAAAAGAACCCGAGAAAGAGAATCCGAGTTCTAGTACCATAAACTATTCATAGTATTTATTCAAGATGGAAGAAAAAGTGGACATAAATCCATACCAAGGTGAGATCAATGCATTAAAACTGAACCATTGGTTGCAACAAATGAAAGTTTATTTCAAATTTCACCATATAGATGAAGAAAAATATATATCATTTTCCACACTGAAGTTAGAGGGCCATGATTTAACTTGGTGGGAAATCCATACAAGAACACTTAGGCTAGAAACTCTCATCCATGGCTAGAAACCCTCATCAAGTCCCAATTCTACACTATCAGGTATGTAGAGGACCAATGTATCAAATGGTATTATTTTAGGTAGAAGAAATGGCAGTGTACATGAGTACACTACCAAATTCAGAAACATAGCCATCATGTTGGGTATATCTCCCAAGAGCCCAGATGTACACCTCAAGTATTTAAGGGGTATACATAGACATCTACGAAAACAAGTGATACTTTTCAATCCAAGGACAGTGGACGAGGAATGTGTACATGCATAATATCTGGAAAACATAGGCCACAAGAAAGGGAAACCAAGCAATTCCAGGCAGAAAGAGAACAAAGAAGCTTCCAAGTAGGGGAAGAAGAAGTGGAAAGGGGGAAAGGATAAGAAGATGATAACCACCGCACATCAATGCAAGGATCATAGAAACCATTGTAACCATTGAAATATTGATTGGCACGTTGAGGAAAAGTTCTGGAAAATACATCCAAAGTTGAACCAAAAGAACCACAAGAAGGATGCAAAGAAAAATAATATTCTATCCATGGATTTTAGCAATCAGGTTGAAATCAACTTCAATGTGTATGAGAATGTTTCTTGCACATTAGTGCAGAAGGAGGTGAATCTGAGTAGCCTCCATCACCAGGAAGAGAAGGAGATGACCAAACTCTTCCACATCAAGATCCAGGTCAAGAAGACCAAGATAGATGCTCTATTCAACTCTAGTTCATAGGGTAATATCATAAAAGCAAATCTAGAAAAAAAGATTGGATCGGAGGTTTATGATCATCCTATCCCATATCCATTGGGATGGGTAAACAATGATGTAGAGATTAAGGTAATGGAACATTGTAAGATTAAATTTTTTGCAAGTGTTGATTTTATTGATGAAGTGGAATTGGACATAGCACCCCTGGACATATGCAGAGTAGTGTTTGGAATTCCCTACATGTATATCAGAGATGAAATCTTCATGCGGTGATCCAACCAATACCAACTAATCGAGATGGAAATTCCTACATTATCAACATGCATAAAGGAAAGTCAAATATATCACTGGTACGCGCAAACCAAGTCAATAAGTTGATTAGTTACAATAAGAAATATGTTTTACTTTTACTAAGATAAAATCAAACTAAGGATGAGTCGATTAGAGAGAAGGAACCCTTGGATGGGTGTACTAAAGAGATGAAACATCAATTGGAGGAAGTGCTATATGCATACAAAGGAGTGTTACAACAACATAAAAGGATACCACTTGTTGGTCCTAAGGTCTGCACTTGACTGCTAAAAGGGCAAAGCTAGGCCACCTATCAGTTTAGAATGATTGTTTCTTTAACTTTGGTCAGAAGGTTATTCTATCAAGACAAAGGAAAGGTTGGGTCGACATAATGATATGGATGAGGGCCCTCCTTGGTTGATGGAACACTGAAGACAGACTAGTGAAATAATAAAAAACAAAGACAAACAACAAACTACTCAATGAATAATTTGCTGTAAGAATTTCAATACTCAAAATAATATTTCGAGGCATCAAACATGTATCAAAACACAGTAACTCCCACAGGTTGCAAAGAAGAATTTTCACTAAAGCATTAGTTGTTTGACAGGTTGCATATCAGTAAGAATAAGTCACACAATAGATGGAAGGAAATGAAAGAACATTGCGCAAATAAAAAACTATATTCAAGATAAGAATAAAAACACATAAGAAGTTGAACAAATCACCATCATCAAGAATATGTTCACTAGGTAGAAAGATTTAATCCATGCATAAAACGAGTCCAACCAGTCTGTTGTATTGCAATTCTTTCCTCAAAAAATCCGACCCTTACAATATCCAAAAACTAACTATTTAAAGAAAAGTTGTAGGGGTCCTCGTCCTTAGGGGACTGAGACCTAAATTAAGCTAATTGTCTGTAAATAAAATTATTAAATGTACTAAGATGCTGAAATTAATTAGCAAGAGTGGTTCTTATCTCACATAGAAGACCACTCTTGCATCTAATCTAGGAAAATGTTGGACTTAATCAAAATAAAACTACTACTGTCTCTGAGACAAAACTGATACATGTTGAAGGAACTGAATGGATGAAAATGGGCCTCAGAGTGACAGAGCAGAGTTCTATTGTCAAGATATGGCATGTCTATGAGTTTTTGGAGGCTACTGGATATAACTGGTTGTGATCTGTGACGAATACTGACTCTCTATCTGTGCCCGATCTTTCACAAGCTAAGCGCAGTCTGAGTTGACTGTACTCGACTCTTACCCTCTCTTTCACTATGATGACTGGTCGTGAACAGGAAATAATGGAGGTGGGCATCCAATGGGAATATGGGATGAGTGGGTGTGGGGGTATATGACGTATGAGGATAGATGTCACAAGGTGAGAGGAGGTGTGAATATGATGGAGGTATCTCGAGCATGTAGCTAGTGACGTAGAATGAAGGATACAAGTGTTGGGTGGCGAGAGGAGCGAGAGTAATGAGTGGGATGAGTGGAGGTGGCTTGGATGTGACACAATGTCATACAAGCACGTGATTGTGGAAGTCGTTGAGGGCGGTTTGGATTCAGACCGCCTTTGGGCCCACAATTCACTAGAAGCTGCCATGTACCCTTCCAACAAAACTATGGTTTAAATTGCGGGACCACTCTGGAAAATTAACGTCTGGGCAGTTTGTGTCCCCTCAATGAAACATAGTCGTCGATCTGATTACGATCCAAGATCTGGGTGATATTTACCTGCCACAAGAATCAACGACTCTTGTTGATCTGAGATCAATGGTCCAGATTTACTTTAGAATTTTGGGCTTCGGGAGTTTTGAAAGTGAAACATGAAACATCCCCCAGAGAAAAATATCTGAAGTGAATGATCTCTCGCCACATGTCATGATGGATGAACGATCCAGATTCACTTCGGAAGTCCAAGTTTCGGGAGTTTCAAATGTGAAGCACGAAACATCTCCCGAAGGAAAATCGTCGAAGTGACGTGGCGACCTGATGTCATATGATGTCACGGATGCTGCGCTGTCCTCATGAATGTGCCACATGTCATGATTGATGGCTGCCATGTTCTTTGACACTTTGGGGTTTGGGAGTTTCAACTGTTAGTTCTTTGAACCTCCCATAGTGGCAATGTTGCACAATGAAGGATCTGCTACCACGTTCCGTGACCTATGAGCGGTCTAGATTCTCTTTGGAAATCTGGGCTTCGGGATTTTCAGATGTTAGGCTTGGAAACCTTGCAGAGAAAAAATGCTGAAGTAACGTGGCGACCTGATGTCATATGATGTAATGGATGTTGATGTGTCCTCATGAATGTGCCACATGTCATGACTGATGGCTGCCATGTGCTTCGACACTTCGGGATTCGGGAGTTTCAACTGATAGTTCTTTGAACTTCATGGAGTGGCAATGTTGCGCAGTGAAGAATCTACTTCCACGTGTCGTGACCTATGAATGACCCAGATTCTCTTCGGGTCTTCGACAGTTCAGGAGTTCTGATGACTGTTGATGTTAAACTCTGTGCGATTTCTCACCCTGAATGGATGACAACCCTCGATATGATTTGCTTGATAGATCTCCACTGTTGAAACTTTCCCCTGTTTATTTCGACAACCCTGGCCCAAATATGACCGTTCTGAGTGGCTGCATTTATCCACGGCATTTCCTGCATATGCAAAAAGACTTGGTGGACCTGTGGTGAGCTTAATCAATGGAAAAATATGAGGAAAATTAATTCAAACCGAATCCAACATATATTTATCCTTCGAGAAATAGAGACAGACATGCACAACGACTTAAAAACGAATAAGGACCAATATACTTAGTAATGAGAAAAAGACTGAACCAACTAGAAAAAAGGAAAAAACATGAAGGAAGGGTCAAACAAGAGGAGAAGTAGGGGATGCAGATCTAGGTTATAAAACCACCCAAGAGGGAAGTGAAGCACGTAGTATAGTTATTTCCAGACTCCCCATTTCCAAATGTTGGGTTGTATAGATAGTTCGTTTTGGAAGAAAATGAAATGAAGAAGCAGTTGCAGTAGTTGTTGAAACAATCTTTGATTCAACCAAGCACCTCACCTTGTGGGTCACCTATCATAATTATACCGAAGAAGGATGGAAATTGGAAAATGTGTATCGATTATAGAGCATTGAACAAGATTACACTAAAAAACCCGTACATTATGTTGATCTGTAAATTTCCATGGATATTCCATTGGAATAGTTCGTCACAATAGATCTGATGAATAAAACTAAAATATACACTATGAAGGTTAAATTCCTTTAGATTCCATAATATTTAGTTACTAATTTTCTTCTTATGCATGAAATAGATAAAATGCGGAAAATAAAGAACAATAAAGTACAACCACACACCATCCACAAGATAACACAAATATTTTCTCTAGGAAACCCTTACTGGAGAAAACCTAGCTAGAAGGTGAGGCTACCATGTTCTCATTTCTCTGGTATGGAAATAATGCAAGTACAAAGGACAAGACACTCTATATGGAGTTACTTGAGACATGTGGCTTGCTAGGATGCTATAGAACATTAAACCCCTCTATCATGATTGTTAACCCCTACCCTAGGGGTAACTAAGGAGATGATGTCTTGAGTCATGTAGATAGAAGACATGGAGTGCCGAGAGATAGATGATCTGTTGAGCCCACATTTTAGGAAAAATAACCCCTCCTCTCATTAGTAGCATAGTAGGGTCCACCACAATAGCCTTTTCTAAAACAGATAATAGGTCTTCCTTCATGAGGTAACAAGTCTAGTCTCATGGTAAGTGTCACTTTAGTAATTGAAGCATTTGAGCATGTTGCAAAGGGTCCTTTCTTTATCATGGAACGTTTGCTTGGAAATTATGCATTTCATTTTATTTCACCTTGGTGGTTGACATGGTTTCCTAGTAAGTGGGTCACCCTTGGGAAACACATTGCTACTATGGGGTCTCCTTGAAGGGTCATCGTACCATTCCTGCTCATACTTACCACTTTCCACACTTCTTCCCCTTCATTTCCTTATCTTTTGGGATTTTGGGTTCATTGACCCCAAGAAGGGCTTGTACTATAAAATTCAAAATACATAATATATCCTTCTAGATTATCTCCCTAAGGTCCTAAGAGAAATGAAACACTTCTCCATAAAAATGAAGGACATTTAAACGAAAATAAATAAAAATGTCCCGCTTGATGGGGGAATGCATTGTGGTTTCCTTTAATTTCCAATGCATATGGCACTCAATGTATTTTAACTTCAGGTGGAATTGTGGTTCTCTTTTTCTTTCCATTGTACATATCACTCAATGATTGGACCATTAAAAAATGAAAGACAAGTAATGGGCTTCAAAAAATGTTGCATTGAAAACGAAGGGATGCAGTGCACCCTCCATAAACGCACCCGTAAATGAGACAATATGAGCTCTTGAAACGTCAAGTAACCCATGCCCAAAAGTAATACCAAAATAAACCTCATACTCACTACATGGTCTAGAGAGGGTATTCTTGGGAAACACTCTTTGACTTGGGGATTGACCTACCCAATAGGGCACCATGATACCCCTCCCATACCTAAATTTGACAAAGTTTATAAGGTCTTTGAGAATTTGTTTTATTTGAAAATGTGGGACTTAATGCACTTATTTGGGTGGTTATTTTATTAAATGCAACTTATTTGGCATGATTCATATGACTTGTTGACCCTTAGATGGCGTATTTTTTTGTCTTTGCAGGACCTTTCCCGATGAAAGTCATTCATGAAGGGACTAAGTGACTTGGACCTTCATAGGGGCATAAAATCTCATAGAATGGATGTTGCACCCCACACATTGGTGGCCTAGGATGATGCATGTTGCACCTTGGTATATGTCTCTAGAACTTGAAAAAGGGTCAAAAGCATGAAGGGGAGATGGCGTCACTCTCCTATGCTCAAACTTACTTCCTTTGGAGCATGATGCCACACTTTTTACGGGACGTTTTTCGATTTTAGTGCACTTGGTGTTGTTGTGGGCTTGAAGCCCCACTCTCTTTCTTGATTTAGGGGTGATGTGGCACATTTATAGCATGATGGACTGACATTTGGAGGCTTATAACCATATGTGCCACCTTGGAGAAGAGTTTTATGGACTTATGTGCCATCATTTTGTTATTTTTGGTCATTTTTTAGCCTATGTGGGAAAAAAGGGAAAAATGATTTGCTAATTAAGCATTGTAATTTTGGTTTTAGAATAAAATTATGGATTTAATTGTAATGTGGAAAATCTATAACTTTGGGTTTTCCTCTATAAATAGATACAAGTAATTTGTCAAAAAACATAACTCATCGCTTGATAATATTACTCTTGGATTGAAATTTTGGCCCTCTTGGACAATTCATTGTCTTTCGTTTTCTTGTCAAAATGGATGCAACTCTTATTTGTTGGAGTAATAAAGGCTAGAGACTTATCTTGATGTTGTTTGTTTGGAAAATTGTTGATGATTCTTGGTGGTGAAGGGTTTTTTTCATTCTATCTCTTGGATTTGGTGAGTAATTTCTGCAACTTATTGTCATCTTGCTTGTTAAATTCAAGAAATATATCTTAAAACCCTAGGAAGAGTAAAAGGGATTACAACCTTGATTCAGATTTATGAGAGGAAAAAAATGAATAACAGACTGAATACAATAACACAAAGATAGCAACAAATATCCAGTGAATAATAACTTCTATTGAATAAATGAAATAGGCTGAAACTGTAAAACTACATAACTAAAACAACTTTCTAGAATGGTGGTAACTATATCTTAGAAGAGATATGGATGCTATGTGCATTCATCTGAGAAGAATGATTACAATGAGGATCAAAAGGCCTTTTTAACATTATGCAGGAATTCCAAAACCATAGACATCCAAAAACCTAACCCTAGGAGGTGAAACACCAAAAGTTATGTGGGCCCCCATGGGTAAGTTGGTACCTCAACTTCCCATGGTCGTAACTTTTGCATATGACCTCCATTTTAGGTGCGTGATAGCCCATTGGAAAGGTCTTTTCAATAACTACACATTATGCCATCAAAATCTGACTCCATCAATAGTTTGACTGTGGAAATCCAAAAAAACATTGTTTAGGGCCCCAAAACTACCCTAGAAGTACACAAAGATGTACTAACATGAAAAATTCCAAACTAAGCTAGTTGGATTAGGTGGGTGGCCATTGATCTCCACCTGGAATATGTGTAGGGATTCAGACAGCCTCAGAATTTTAGAACCCACAATTACAAAGAAGTACAAAAGAACGTGTTGAACTAAAAACTGTCAAGAGGAGTCAGTTGAAATAGGTGGGTGGCCACCAATATCCACTTGGATCAATCCTCCCTCCTTAGAAAGAAATGGTCTCCATTGCGTTGAGTTTCCCCATCAGGTGGGGAAAGTTCTGATAAATTTGGTCCTGGGTGAGCCACTTTCCTTGGTGTAGGAGATGCCCTTCCTTGACAACCTGAAAAAGATGGATCCTCTGCTGGAGAGTTCCCTTGAACTGTGTGTCCACTATCTAATCAGTGGATGTCTATTCCATGCAGTTAGGGTTGAGCTCTGTTGGCGTCATATGTTCTGCGATCTCCAAGGTTTCCAATAAGGGTGGAAAATATGGTTGAATGAGGTCCACATTGAACATTGGGTGCAAGCCAAGGAAGGGTGGAGTGTTGAGCTCAAAAGCATTGCTACCCACAACCTTGGTGATAGTGTAAGGCCTATAGAGAAGTGGGTGGATCTTTTGATGGGGACTTGTAAAGTTCTCTTTCTACAAATGTAACCAGACCTTGTCTCCCACCTGAAACAGGTGTGGTACCCTATGTTGATCATGGCGCTACTTGTACTTAGCATTGGATTTCTGCAAAATCTCATGGACCTGTTGACGGATGTGTTGAATCCACTCAATGAATCTAGTGGATTTTCAACCTCAGACTAAACATGAGAAGATTAATCTTGTGTGGTGGTAAGAGGTAATGCAACATCAATGGGACCTAAGGGTTGGAATCCCAACACCACCTGAAATGGGTTGTGGTCGGTGGAGCTATGGAGAGCCCTTTTGTAGTTTTGATGAAAATAGGGGAGAGTCTCATCCCAAGTACGCAAATTATTTTATTTGTACATGCGCAGGATGTGCACAATCATCTGATTGACGACTTCTATTTGGCCATCGGTTTGCGGGTGGAAAGTAGTGGATTTAGTGAGCTCGGTGTCCAACAGTGACCAGAGACTCAACTAAAATGTGTTAAGGAACCTGTTTTCCCAATCAGAGATGATGGTCTGTGGTATCCAAAAATGGACCCACACTCGTTCGAAAAAGAGCTTGGAAATTTCTGCCACCGTGATGCTCTTATTGCGAGCTGTGAGAATGGCCATATTCAAAAACCGATCAACTGCCACAAATACACAATCATTGCCTTGCTTGGTGGATAGAAGACCAGACATGTAATCCATCGATATGGATTCCTAGGGCCTCTTGGAAGTAGGAAGAGAGGCATATAAGCCTTGCTTCTTGATGGATGGCTTGAAAATGTCACAGGAAGTGAAAGATCTGATATACTTGCTGACGTCATGTCAGAGTTTTGGACAATAAAAATGTTTATGTAGAACGACCACAGTTTTATCCACACCAAAATGTCCTGCCATATGACTATAGTGAGCCTCTCAGATCAACTTTGCATGCTCACTTGTAGGAACACGGAAATGACCAATATTACATAACAATCCATCATGAATGTGAAAATCGGTGACATTTACGCATGTACCCAAGAGCTGATAGGTGGTGGAGAAGTCTGGATCTTGTTGATAAAGTTGGGGCCACTCAGATTCCTCATGTCCACAGGAATGGAGCATGGTGGTGAGTGCAACCATGGGAGGTTGACTGAGGAAATCAAAAACATGATTTGTGCTCCCTGTCTTATAATTGATGTTGAGATGGAATTGCTGCAGGTAGGTGGACCACTTCTGATGGTGGTCATTTTGAAACTTCCCTTGTGTCTATATGAATTGCAGAGTCTTGTGATCAATGTGGATGATTGTCTCCTTTCCTAGAGTGTAATGTTTCCCTTGACGACAAACTTGTACAATGGAATACATTTCCTTGTCATAAGTGGGGTATTTCTGGACAGTATCCGAGAGTGTCTCACTATGGTATGCCACCAGATGACCGTGCTAAGTGAGAAATGAACCTATAGCATAGTCAGATGCAATGGTCTCCATCTCGAACGATTGTTGTAGATCGGGTAAGGATATTACTGGAGTTGAGCACAAGAGATTTTTTAGATCATTAAATGCTCATTGTTGTTCCTTCCCCCACACAAAATTTTCCCTGCCACCACCCCTGGTCACCTGGTTGAGGGCCGATGCAATATGGGAGAATCCTAACATGAACCATCGGTAGAACTTGGCCTATCCTAGGAATCTTCGAAGCTCAACTAGTGTGGTCAGGGATAGCCAGTCATGGATGACTTGGATATTAGCTGGATCAACATGTACCCCATGCTCATCAACAATGTATCCCAAGTATTGGACCCTGTTCATGCCAAAGGAGAATTTTCCCAAGTTGGCATATAGATTGTGCTGCCGCAGAGTGCTCAAAACCTGATAAATATGCTGCATATGCTCCTCCCAAGTTCTTCTTAAGATGAGGATGTCATCCAAATATACCACCACAAAAGAGTTGGTGAAAGGTCTCATTACATCATCCATCAACGTTATAAAAGTGCTTGGTGCATTTGTTAAGCCAAAGGGCATGACCAACCATTCGAAGAGATCTTATTCATATTTGAAATTTTTCTTCCATACATCAGTTGGCTCGATGGGAACCTGGTGGTAGCCAGACTTTAGATCAATCTTGTTGAAGAAATTTTCTCCCTTTAGTTGGTCAAGAAAGTCATCAATTTTGGGAATTGGGTACCGATTCATGACTGTGATTTTGTTTAATGCTCTGTAATCAATGCATAGTCACTAGGTCCTGTCTTTCTTATGCACCTATATAATTAGGCTTTTTCAAGGGGAGGATCTAGGTATGATGTGCCCCTTTTGAAGCATATCTTGGAACTAATGCATGATTTCATCATTTTCCATCAGCGAGTGACGATAGATTGGTCCATTAGGCAGAGGTGCACCAGGGGTTATATCAACTGGATGCTTGACTTGGAAGTGTGTCGGTACCCCGGTGGGTGAGGAGAAGATGTCTCTGTACTCTTCCATGATCTCGTCCACTTTCTTTTTCTGCAAAGAGAGACTCTATGTAGAGGCCACATATGTGGCGTTGACCTTCTTCTTACTATGAGCATAGATCACAAAGAATACAAATTTCCCGGTCTGTGAAATGACCTTACTGCATTGCTTAGCAGATATTAAATAAATAACGGTAGGTGGTGCCACTTCTAGTATCCTGTACAATTGTCTACCCAAAGTAATAATAACAATGTGGGGTCTACACTCATGCACAACATCTCACTTCCAAAAATATGGTTGTCCTAAAAGAACATCACAAACTTCAAGGGGAGAAATATCACAAAATACGTCATCTTTGAAAGGCTTTATGCCTTAGGGAAGATGACATTATTGGCTGACACAAAGATCTCTTCATTGGCGAAGAGATCCGATCGTGTAGGGCTGCAGGTGCAGTGTTGTTGGCAGGTCCAACTGCTTGATGACCTCTGTTGAGATCAAGTTCTTCTGATTGTCGCTATCGACAATGAAATGAAGCAGAGTCCCCTTTACCCATATATTCGAGTGAAAGAGGGGTTCCCCTTCCTCTGGTTCTTCTAGTTCACTTGGCTAAAATTTGGTGGTAGCGACCATGGCACTTGGTTCAACATCGATAATCTGCTTCCCTCCTTCTGGATTTGATTCAGTGTCATAATCGACCTTTGACTCAGAAGCTTTTAGCTTGACCATGAGTGACTTCTTGGAGCGACATTCTTCGGTGTTGTTCCAAGGGATTTTATGGTATTCACACCACACTAATACATATTGGAAAATTTGCGATGACCACTTGCGACGAAAGTACTCTTTCGTCGCAACATGCAAGAGAAAATGTTCAAATTTTCTAAATCCACCCCGTATTCGTCGTTATATCGATGCATGTACTTTGACTAAATTAATATGGTCAATGTTCATCGCAAGAGCAACGCATGTAGTTTGTTTAAATTAATATGGTCAACATTCGTCGCAAGAGCGATGACTGACCTAACGTTAAAATTGACCATTAAAAATGACAAATAAATAGGTAAAAAAAAAAGAAATATTTTTAGGTCACGGTCGTCGCAATTGTGACGATTGTGACCTAAAATTGGGCTATAAATATTTGACTATTTAAATATGTTACGACAATCTTGCTATAACAATGACAGTTTCGAAAGGGTATTTTTGTGCGGAAGAATGTTGCAGAATGTTGTTAGAGGTGGGGAAAAAAGTAAAGTGGGTGAAAAGGGTGATGGTAGATGTTATTGCCCTTGTAAAAAATGTTGCTTCATACATCCCATAAGAATTTTAATAGTAACAACTACAAAACATTGTAGAAAATATAGACACATCGATGGCGTATCGAATGAATATCGTCCCATGGTAATTAGCTATATATTCATTATCTTCTTTTATTTTGTCAATTTTATATAAAATTATATATGTGTGTGTGTGTATTGTTTGAATGTTTGTTATAGTATACACTAATTTTTCATGATTGTTTGCAATTATAAAGTTAGAGTTGCCCTCTAACTTTCCACAGAATATTGCACCAAGTATTAGTAGAAATGATGTCGTAGAAGCTGAGGAACATCATCATGACCAAGAAAATGAGGATCTCATGGAAGAATATGATGGGACAAATCAAGTTAATGATCTCATGGAAGAAGATGATGGGACAAATCAAATGATCCAAGATTTTTTTTCATAGCCAGATGAGTATGGGGAAAATGTTGGTATTTATGATGAACCTCTATTAGAAAAGGTAAATAAACGGCTTTATGAAGGATCAAGAGCAAATCTTCTCTCTGCTACATTGCTGCTAGTGAACTTAAAGGTTATGAATAATTTGTCGAACACTTGTATGACACAGATACTAAGGTATGTAATATGTTTCATCTCATATTATACATAAATGTTGATTTTTTTCTATTTGTTTTTAGTGTTAATTAATGTGTAAAATAATAATGCATTTTTTATGATTAATATTCTTACATTAACTAGTTATTTGTTATGTTGTAGATTGTTAGGTGAATTTTTGTTACCATCGTCAAATATTTTACCTCGCACATATCGAGGTTTGCATGCCATTATGAAAGACATTGGAATGGATTATCAAACTATAGATGCATGTCCTAATGACCATAT
>JASDQU010218957.1:0-17229 GCA_032191745.1 Picea mariana | reverse complement strand
GGATTGGTTAAAATAAAATTGTGTAGCTATTGTATAGCTTCATAAAATGTGTTGAATGTTATTTAAGTGTAAAAGTTTGGTTATACACTTTGGTTTCTGTGTAAAACTATTGTCAAAAAAGAAATTTGTTTACAATAGTCCCTGATGCCTTAAGGCAGGGACTAATGGACTAATGGTATAGAAGGTATTAAGGGACGACATCAATATTATGAATGATATAAAATGTATATCATCAATATTTCAATATTGTTGAAAAAGTGATTATGCATGTAATTTTTTTTCTTAATTGTAGTTTTAGAATAAGGGATAGCATTAATATCAAGGATGATTGAAATGCATAGTCATAAGAGTGACATATAAGAATGATGCCTAGTAATCTAGCAATAGTAGTACACGAAACACAATGAGAGTAATTCAAGAGATTATAGTTATACACTATTGTTCATAGCTGATAGAAAAAATTGTTGATGCATCCATGATCGTAATACTAGAGTGAAGGGTGACATCAATACCATTGGTTATAGTTGTGGTAAATTCATAATTTTATGATCATTAGTACTATTTATATTAGTACTACAATCGTGAATGATACCATAACATTAATGATAATAGTAATCAAACTTGAGGGATAAAATGTAACACACACAACCCCCTAAGTGTCTTTTTAAGAGATGGGGCATTAAAATTATTGCTTTCCTTGACTACATAAAAACCTCTCCGTAAGAATACCAACATCTTCTTCTCCTGAAGAGAATTGCAGTGACTGTAACCATGCCCGATTTTGAGCTCATGATCAAAAGTTATGGCCTTCGAAGGTTTCCTAGGATTTCATGGTCAAAATCCATCTCACTGCCACATGGAATCCACATGGAACCTCGTCAATGAAGCCACCTGACATGGAAGATGCCATATATGTGATCGCTTTATAGGCCTGATCGCTTGGCCCATTTTCATTGTGGTTGGGATTTATTATTGAATGATTCACTTTCACTATCTCAAAACTTCCGACGACAATACAACAAGGTGCACAGTCCCCAGATCTTACAACTCACATCCCTTGATCTTAATGGTGTCGAGCACATCGGTAATGTACTTTGATGTGGAATTTAATTATCAACTCCCAATGGTTTACATATTGTGCAGATGTGACCTGCAAGATCTACGGTGGATATTTCACCTCATCACTCTGCCAATCAATCGTTGTCATTAGCTCGACTCCCATCATTGTAGGTGATTTCTCTGTCGTCATCATCTTTCCTTAGTTGAGTGTGATCATGCCAACCTCCCACATTTCTCACGACGATGTATATGGATCCAACAGTCCAGATCACTTCATCAAACCTCCTACGAGGTCAATGACTATCATCTTCTTCCCTCTCTAAACCCTTGTCATCCAACCGACAATTGATACCTATCATCCTAAGGATTCTCTGTCTGCCTTCTTGATATGTCACATCTATCATGATGTCACTGTTCTCCTTCCTCATGTGAATAAGTCTCACAAAATATCGATGAATGATATTCCTCTTTCCCATCCATAGATCGAAAATTCTCATTGCGTCATTGATTTCCCGTGTTGTCGGCATTCAAGCCTCCTTTTGGTTCAACCACCTTCTACCTCCACTGATGATTCTTCTAAGATCTATGTATTAGGTTTCCCAAGGACAAATGCCGACAGATCCAACAATTTGGAATTAACACTCAGAGTCCTCCATTTGGGGTGTATTCATTCCCATTTATCAAACTACTTCGACTAACCCTCTATGATGGACAACATTTAAGCACTTACGTTCTACATGTTCGATAGTTTAGATTCATTCGGTGGTTTAGGGTTCTTATACCCTCTCTATATAGATTCTAACATGTGGAACTACCACGGCATGCCACCTGGCATGACATGTGACCCTACCACTACCCACCACATGACGTGACATGTCGCACCATCTACATTCCCCCTCTTATGTCTTGCATGTAGGAGATCAACGACTCTGATCTCCTCTCGTGGTCTCTCCAATAACGTCAAAGCAATGACCTATATCTCCTTTCATTGAATTCTAATCGGAGTGCTCCTACCTTCTAATCTGATACCATTCTGACCAACCTGCTACTATAAATTTCTCATATCTATCCTCTATCTTCTAATAAAATATACAACCCACCTCCCACCTCATAAACTCTCCTTCGTAGATTTTCCCACAACATTGGAGGTTTCCCTCTAAAGGTTCCACTCTGAACATACAACCGCGATCAATGAATTAGATCCCTTCATATCAACAGTTGTCGTCCTCTCACCGAATATCAATGTCGTCGGACTTTACACCACTCTCGCACTCGGTCATTCACGATGAAATGTCTTTGCTGACGAAGGGTTGAGATATTTCGATTAGCCATATCGATGGTTGTGATCTCTTCTTGGGTTAACACAAGATTTAAGAAAGAAAAAATTAGAGTTTGCTTTCGGAACTTAGCTATTTCTCGAGTTCTATAGGAATTCATTACTGATTTTCAAAGAAATTGGAATATCTTCTCAGGTCATTACAAGCTATTGAAACATAAAGTAAAATCTTCCATGATTTACGAGTTACCCATACATGTATATAATATGGTAAATCATGCACAGTTCATACTTGACTCATTTTTACGATTACTAGTTCATTAACATGCATCCTAACATATCCTGACCTTCATGCATTCAAGCCATGTATTTTAAACGACTAATTTTCCTCCTAGATTCAAAAATTTCCACATGAATACATATATATATCATTCATAAATAATTCCATTGTAGGTAAACACTTATCTGGTAAAGAAATTGCCAAACCCGACTGAGTGGGAGAGGTCACCCTTCCTCCCAACCTTAGGCCTTATTGCAGAGTAACGTCCTACAATATGCCACCCCCATGCCAAGCCATGATACCATGAGGGAAACTCACTCAATAGAGCTCCAATTTCAAGTTGCCACCTCCCATAGATATTTGGGTCTCCATAGGTTTATCAAGTGGTTTCTCATATGTATTTCCTATAAACAATGGAGTCCCTTCTCTGCTCAACAATCCCTCAACGACCTCCCCTTACCAGTGTCAGTTTTTGTCAAGTAAGCACCAAACTCCAACCCACTATTTCTCTAGTTCAGGAACTGGGTCTTCTCTTTTAAGGGTTATCATAAATAACTCAGAAAAAATTCATGTTTCCTCTAGAAATCTCTTCTTTATCCTTCTCTTTCTCAATCAATGCATCCAAACCTCTCATCTTTTTTCTCTCTTACTCTACTCTGTGTCTTCTCTATTGTTTGTGTTTTTTTCTGTTGTGGTTTTCTCCTATCTCTCCTCACTGTATTTTCCTCCTCCGGTCTTCTTCTCTACCCCCCTCAGGATTTCCAATACGTCTTGCAAGAGATAACCTGTAGTCTTCCATTCCTAGTCTAAAGGGGTGGTTCCATGGTAAAACCCTTTTGAGTTGTTTAATTGTCCTTTTCTTTGTAAGGACCAACTTCCAATATTCAATAACTTCCCCAACCACCTCTGTGACTTATTTTAATGGTCCCATGGTCTCATAAAAGTATTGTACATTGGTAGGTGGAGGTTTTATGTTTGCAAACATAGATAAGCTTGTTGTGAAAGATTCTTATTTTCTTCACTGATACATATGAGCTCCACCTCTCGTAACCATTTAATTAGTCCCTCGGTCTCATCAATATCCTCTGGTGTGTCATGACCATTACTATCAAGGTTGTTCCCTCTTAGTCAATGGTTTGGTCTTTTCAGTAATTCAAAAAATAATTACATGCCTTGTAACATTAATATATGGAGTTTGTGCATAGTTATAGTCTTGGGTAAAAACAAGGTGTTACATTATCCTCCCCCTTAAAGAAACATCATGCTCGTAGTTTTAAAACACAATTTATTTACAATTATATAGTAAACAAAAATGGGTATGCCATTTTCATGGAATATTCTAGCTCACATGTAGCTTCATTTTCTCCAAAGTGCTTCCATTGCACATTAACCTGCATGATGGCTCAGTTTAGAGCAGTATTTATTTCCCTCTTAGGATGCATTGGGGTTATAGCTAGAATTGTCCCTTTGGTTCCACTTGTATTATAGTCCAATCAATAACATGATTAGAATCATGTACATATTTCTTTAATGAAGACATGTGTAATGCATTATGTTCTATAATAGTACATGGTAAAGAAAGTTTGTATAATATTGGTCCTATTCTCTCTAGGATTTCAAATGGTCCACAATATCAAGGAGCCAACTTAGCACACATCCCAATTTTAAAGGATATTCTCTTGGGTTTCACCTAGATATACATGTGGTCTCCTACTTTGAATTCTATGGGGGTTCACTTGCTCTAAACATATCTCTTGTGTCTATCTTGGGGATCCTTTAGGTTCTACCTTATATTAGCTATGGAATATTCCTTTTCTTTCAATAATCCAGGTCCAAGTGTGATTTGGTCCACTATAATTTCCCAACTAATCGGAACTCTGCACTTCTTTCCATAAAACACCTCAAACATGCTCATCTTCAATTATTCTTGATAACCATTGTCGTGTTAGAATTCTACCAAGGGTAGATATTATTCCCATTTCTTGGGCCAATGCATAACATGCATCCATAACATATCTTCTAACACTATGTTTACCCTTTCATTCTAACCATTTGTTTAAGGATGGTATGCCATGCTAAATACCAATTGTGCTTCTAAACCAAGAAACAAGATTCTCCAAAAATTAGAGGTAAACTTGACATCTTTGATCGAGATGATGGTTTTAGGAAGCCATGCAATATGAACGTCTATTTCATCAAAACATTGGCAATGTATATGGGTTGATAAGTAGATTTTATGGGGATAAAATGAGTTTCCTTTCTCAACTTGTCTACTATAACCATGATTGCATCATGTTGTTTAATTTCATTTAGTAAGGTAGTGATAAAATACATGGAAATCACTTCCCATTTCCATTCTGGTATCTGTATAGGATGCAATAGTCCAGCGGGGTGTCGATGGTCAACTTTTTCCCATTGACACTCGAAACAGTTAGAAATGTAATGAGAAATGTCTTGGTTCATTCCAGGACAATAATGCAGTTGTCTAACTGTTGTCACTGTTTTCTAGTAACCATGGTGACCCACATATGGTATTTTATGGAACTCATCCATAATCAAGCTCCTCTTACATCTTACATCTTGCGGTGTCTCGGGTACTACACGTAGATCCAAATATTCTATGTGTTGTTGTAGTTTTTGAATCACTTCTTCAGGTTGTGCCACCTAATGTGGGACTCTCTCTTCGGCCTTTAATTCAATGGCTATCACAAAGCGAAGTGCTCTGTTAAAACTTTCCTTTACTTCGAGTGTCTCCGCGAGCAATTGTTCCTTGCTTTGTTGTAGTTGTGCTCTTTCTTTATCCCACTTCACTTGGAGAGAAAGTTTTTCCCATTCTACAGTACTGCATTGCTCGAAGAGGTCTTCTTGTACTTGTGTTAAATCCTATGTGGCTTGCATTGTTTCCTCCTGTGCTCATCGAAGGCGAGCTTTGACTATATCAACAATTGGAGTTGAGCTAACTTATATCCCAGTTCTTGTGTTCCCAACGACAGAGGCATAGTGGAAACTGCATGGTTGGAATGTAGTTCCTACTGCACCCCTTGAAGTTCAACCTTAATTTGATTGTATATCTCCTACCTCTAAGCCTCTTGCTTCTCTGTTATCTCTAGTGAAGCATAATTCAGGGCTGCTACAATGAAATCGAAGTCATCTGAGGTGAGGGTAGTCTGCATTTTGGTCATAGAGGCTTTCAATTTCTTCTGAGAAGATGACTTCGAGGGGAAACCTTCCTTTTCTTTGAGGGATCCTCCTCATCTCTAGGCGGTGTAATCTCACCTTTATTTTGTTCAACTTTTGCACCATCTATCTCTCAACCATATCCTCCTTTTGTAGCTGATATGGAAGTAGTATTCATTGAGGTATTACTTACATATTGGGCTTCTTCATTTTTCTTTGTCTTGCTGGGTCAAGGTGTATCATGCGCTACTTCTGGACTGTCAATGCTAGACATCTCTACAGGATCTGCTGGAATAAGGAGGTTCGTCGACTAGTCTTTAGTAATTTCTTCTAAGTCCTTCTCTGTCAGCTTGTAGTAAGACTGAAGTTGTTGCTTGTGCCCATCAGTGTGTGTTGTAATATAGATGAAATGGTGGTCTTCACTGAATTTCATTAAAGGATGAAACCTGTGGAGAGTATTTGGTGTGATGCAAGGCTTGGACTGGATGGCTATCTTCAGTTGGTGGTAATATGTATGGAACATGGAATTTGAATGCCATTTCTTCTTCATGTCACTGGAATAACACGGTGTACTGAACTTCATGACCATAGGTTCAAAGAGATCGATGTCTAGGAAGGTCACACCTTTCAGCATATCCCATGTAATGAAAGCGATCAGGGTTAGAAGCCAGCTGAAGTGGAATTCATATCCTTGATCTTACGCTTCCCTGCAGTCTAGTTCCAACTAGTCCACAAGGTACTTTGCCCAGTTCATTTGTAGGCCCTCCACGCACTTTCCTGTGAGGTTGACTAGAAAGACAATCACTTGGGTGGGTCGGTTCTTGCGAACTAACTTTTATGTGATCAATTGACAGGAAAGGTGTAATGCGTCGCTCTGGATAGAAGATACCTTGTAGCCTCTTGTTCCCTTCTCAACATCTCCATAAGTTCCCTTGATCCTTTGTGCGAGAGCATGGTCCATGGCTTTTCTAGGATATAAATCCTGTGGGTTGGGTCCTTGCATGCTAAGCCTGGTGATCTGATGGATCAATGTCGGATCCACTGTGATACAATAGTTTAACCACAAGTATCTTCCATGGTAACATGACAACAACAATTTGGCGCATGAATTCACTTCTTGGTGCCTTCCGAAGTGATGAATCTTCATGACATTGAGCAGGGTGGACTATGCGAGGTTCATAGTCCATGACTGGGGAACTATCTTTGAATTCTTTCCCTTTGTTTTAGTCAGGTATTTATGTGGGGAAAGCATGTTGTAGACCTTCCTATCGTCGAGGTTGAAGTCGCTAAACGTCAATGCTGCAATCTTTTCTTGGTCTACGTGAACTGCGTGTATCCCCTTTGGGAGGTATGCAGTGACCAAAGCATACTCAAATTCTCTAAGCATACTATCTCGATTCATTGCTCCCCTCAGAGGTGGTAGATAGGTGGGTAAAGTGCTCGAAATAAACTTAGCATTCACAAGATCATCTCTGTGCTTAGTCCAATTTTCATTGGCTTGTCGAGATGGTTCAGCTCGAGTAGTTGATGGAGAGGCTGGAATTCCTCTCGTGGATGATGCTGGTACACCTATGGATAATCCTCTCTCTGACATGACTCTTTCAGTCATCAGGTTGATCAAAACTTCTTCAACAGCTTTCTCTGCAGCCCTCAATTCTTTCGACATACGCACTTGGGGTTAACAATCGCGGTTTTGAGGAACAACTTAGACATAGTACTGAGATAGAAAGCAAGAGTGTGATAATCACTGTATCAACTTGGTTTAGTCTGCGGGCTTGAATTCTCAATTGGAAAAAGTATTCTCGGTGCATGGCTCGTCGGGATAAATAGGGATCTTAACAACGGTTTTCTTGCAATGGGTATGAGCCTCCATTAAATCTTCTTTAATCCATTAGGGTATGGTCCAATGGTCTAATGATGAACCATAATTGTCTTTCTTCCCGTTCAAAGTGTCGATCGAATGGTTACAATGTCCCCAACAACTATATTTCTTCGTCATGGTGAAGTGCCATGTGTCGTTGTTCTGATATTTCAACGAAGCTCCCATTCTGCAAATTTTATGTCTGTGAAGTTCCCTCTAGAACCTTCTACAACTTTTCAATGTTAGCACTCTTCTTACTTAACTTTCTAGCCTTTTTCTAGTGAGCTTTGTCTCGGTAGTTCTTTTCCCATTCTAATTCTTATATTCTTTTAACATAGTTACTTCACATTGTTGACATTCTTCCCTAGGATTCATCGATAATAATCTGTCTTTGCCTAGGGTAGGTACTTCAGTCTTTTGTGGGTCTTCTAATGTTCTTGAAGATTTGACATCTGGGTTCCTAGTGTTAAATAACTTTGATCTTCTCTCATGTTCTACAATCAATTGTGCAATCCTTCTGGTCATGAAATCTTTTAAATCTTGTTTCTTTTGCTTCAAAAATTGTTCTTCTTCCTTTCGTCTGGCTTGATCTTTATCAATACAAGGTTTTCCTAGTAACATGTTAAATGGGGCACTGTCTTCAATAAATTTAATCATCTCAAAATCTTCTTCTGTCGAAGTTCCATTAGCGTTCATAGGTATGCGAGTGATCTTTCCACATGGGTTTACTAACTTTCCTCTAAATAGTCCTATTCCTCCTAATGAAGGGATCATAGCAAGCTTCCCTATTACTTCACTGCATTATCTTTCCTTGAAGATCTCTGATAAGATGACATGTTGATGGCCATTCAGAGTTTCATTTATTTGCAACAATACCTTCTCTGATTCTTTCTAAGGTTCTGCTATATACTTTGGATATGGCTTAGAGTTTTATTTGTTTAGATTCACTTCTTCCAACTTAGCAATCATTCTAGGGAAATCTAACACTTCATGGTCCATAGCTTTACAACAAAGACAACCAGGTCTTTTCCCAGGGCATTCCTTACCAAGATGTCCCGGTCTCCTGCAACTATAACAGAGGGTTAATCCTCTCTTTCTTTTAAATGATCCCCATCTTCTCCATTACTGCGCACTAGGATCATGGTAGCTATCCTACAAAAAATTCTTTCTAGGATCCTGCATCCATTTGCTAGTCCAAACATTCTTTCTATGCATGGGTATAACATATCTTTCACTATTCTTATCAGATCTACTCATATCAAGCCTTCTTTCATCTATTAATACCCTAGTTTTCAAGCTAGGAAAGAACCTATCAATCATACCTATATCCATACTTTAGAAACAAAAATTTCCACTTATCTTACTTCTAGAGAGCACAAAGCTTCTAGATCTAAAACTTTTCACTATTCTTACCTTTATCAAAGCATAGAATTTCTAGATCTTACCTCTTTTAATCATAAATTCTCACTTTTACCTTTCTTAGAGCACAAATCTTTCAGATCTTGCTTCTTTCCTTCAGATCCGACCTCCTTTCTTCAGATCAAGCTTCCTTCTTTAGCATAGAGATTTATAAATCGAGTAGGATACTGCGCACTAGGGAATAGATCTACACACAAAACTTTCACAATCTCAGGTCGAATCTTTGCACAAACATTCTTCTTTCTCAGGTCCTAGCAATTACAGTTTCAATCCTGGCAACAGAACCATTTTCTGGCACATAGGTAGACCTAGAGTTCAACACTACAACAACACACCAACAAAGCCCTAACTACTGACCCTTTCGGCAACACCTGCGAAGCAGATGAAGTCTCACCAGATGTATAGGCAGGGGTGATTTCAAGACTCAGGTGTATCTGTGATTGTACTACTTAAGAAATCACTTAGCACCATCAATTGCTTAATATGCAATCAATACCCACTTCGCTGATAAAATAGAGCTTCGCAACATTCACACGAGCCTAATGTATTTAAGCACTTAGCATATATAAATAGATTAGATCAAGCAGATCAAGCACTAAGCATGGCCATATAGATCAGATCTAACCTTCCCACATATAATAAGCACAAATCATATGTAGATCTATTTAAATACATCAAAACACTTAGCAAATAATATGTGAGCACATCAAGACAAAGCACAAAGCAGCATAAAACAATGTTTACGTGGTTCACCCCCATCCTGGGGCTACGTCCACCAATTCTTCTTCTTTATTGTCTTTAGTCAACTATTTACAGGCATAGATCCTTAAAACCCTTACTCTGCATAAGACCGAAGATCTACGCAACTCGCTGGATCCTTCTTCCTTGCATTACAACACTAAGCTTTCCACAATCTGCTACAAGGACTTGTACTTAGCTCTGCAAGTCTCTCACAGTCATGCACAGAGCACTTACAGACTCTACTTGCACTTAGCATACATTCATATCACATATATGCACTTCCACCTCCTTCTATCTAGCCTAAGCATCTATTTATATATACAAAATTGGCCTAAACATGGGTAAACCCATGGGTCGATATCCCATTCCCATTACATATTCGCACATCCCAAAAAGGACCCAAAAAGGGCCTAAGATCCTGTGATCTCCTCTTCGTCTTGCGCTCCTCCTTCAACAGGCTGTCGAAGTCCCAAAATAGGTCAACATGACAAAGAATCTCCCAAAACTTGGTCAAGGGCCAACAAGGACCAACACAAGGACCAATACATCGTGGGAAGAACTATGAATTTTGGACTCTCGGGATGAGATATTTCTTACAAGCATAGGATTGTTGGGAACCCATGGATCATGGCTATGTGGAACTAGATGCCATAGTTCTCGTTGCCATGACCGATCAACAAGAAAATGCCCAGGTAGAATGAAGGAAAAGAGAGAACAAAGCTAAGTTATGTAATCAAAACTCTGTGGATGACTCGATTTTCTCTAAAACCACAAGCGTTGTTACTTCAAAACAGGCCTGTGACATCCTACAAACAACTTACCAAGGAAATGACAGGGTCAAAACAGTCAAGCTACATACCTTGAGGACACATTTTGAGACTTTGAAAAAGACAGTCTCTGAAAACGTGGACCAATTTATGACCAGAGTGATGTGAATTGTAAACTAGATCAGATTGATTATTGAAGAGATCCTTGATTAAAGGATCGTTGAGAAATTCCTCATAAGTCTTCCAAAGAAATTTGACATGGTTGTTACAACCATCCTTGAATCCAAGGATTTGTCCAATTTTTCCACAAATGAACTAATGGGTTCTCTATTAACACATGAGACTCGACTTCATCTAGAAGATGATTCAATAGCCAATGCCTTCAAAACTCAATTCTCCTTTAAAAAAGGGAGAGGTAGAGGAAGAGGTGGAGGTAACAATGGAAGAGGGAGAAGTACAAGCAATCAACACTCAGGTGAAGGTCACACCTATCAAAAAAGGAATCAGAATTACCAACCTCAAAGAGGTAGAGGGAGGAGATCCAATCACAAATCAAACATACAATGTTATTACTGCAAAAAGTATGGACACTATGAATCTAAATGCAGGAAGATCAACACTCAGGAAGAGCACATGTCTCAAATCATGAAGGAGACACCTATGGTGGGATGTTTCTTTCCTATAACAAGACTGAATAACAACACCAGGATCTTTGGTTGCTAGACAATGGATGCAATAATCATATGACATGTAACAAAGAAAACTTTTTTCATTGATTCTTCTCTTTCATCGGATATTACACTTGGAAATGACTGTTTAGTTAAAGTTCAAGGCAAAGGAACTTTGGCTATTTTCACTAAACAAGATGTAAAGAAAGACATACACGATGTCTATCATGTTCTCGATCTCAAACATAATCTCTTAAGTGTTAGAAAACTAATTTAACATGGCTATAAGGTATTTTTCTAAGGAGCCTCATGTAGGATATATGACAAAACCCCTAACAGAAAATTGATTTATGAAATCCACATGACTAGAAATCGAATGTTTCATCTCTCCCTTACATCTACAAATCTGACCCAATCTTATGCACAAAGTGCATCCACCCCCAATGAAACCTTGATTTGGCATGCATGATTTGTACATCTATCCTTCAGATTCTAAGCCTTCTATAGAAGCACTACATGGTAAAAGGTCTACCCAAATTCATAGAATAAAATTCCCCATGTGAGTCTTGAATTCTTGGAAAAAGTAAGAGAACTAGTTTTCCACAGTCCTCCACTCAAGCAAAACAACACCTAGAGTTGGTTCACACTGACCTATGTGGACCAATGAAAACAAAGTTAGTAGGTGGAAACATTTATTTTCTAACTTTTATTGATGATTTCAATAGGAAAATATGGATCTATTTCCTCAGACACAAGTCTGAAACTTTTTCAAATTTCGAAGAATTCAAGGCTAAAGATGAAAAACAAAGTGGAAAATATGTGAAAGTTCTCAGGTAAGATGGAAGAGAAAAATATAGCTCCAAATAATTTTCAAATTTATGCAAATCACAAGGCATCATCATGCAAACTACAACCAGGTATACTCAAAAAAAAAATGGAGTGGCTGAGAGGAAAAATCAAACTATAATGAACATGAAAAGGATCCTTCTTAGAGAGAAATGTTTGTCATATCTCTTTTGGGATGAACCAGTAGCATACTTAGATTATCTCCTAAATATATCTCCAACCACTAGTGTCAAGATGAAGGTCCGTCAAGAAGCATGGAGTGGAACAAAATTGAATGTTGCTCATCTTAGGACATTTGGATGTATTGCATTTGCTCACATACCTTTCGAATTAAGGAAGAAACTTGATGATAGAAGTGAGAAATGCATTTTTGTTGGCTATAGTGAGATATCCAAATCCTACAGACTCTACAATCTGATTTCAAAGAAACTCATTCTCAACAGAGATGTCAAATTTCTTGAAAAGCATTTCTAGAGTGAGTCTAAAAATCGTCCTATGGACAGTCAAAACCCATTTCTACCACTTCCTGAAAACATAGAAAATCTAAGACAACAAACACATCATCTTGTCCTTCCAAGATTGCAGGTACAGACACATCCTGAAAGTCCTCAGCACAACTCTTCTTCAAGCAAAAATTCATGATCCTCTAAACTTCAAAATGAAAGAACTCGAAGCTTGAGAGAAGTCCATCAACAGTTGGATGATATTAATCACCACAATATTTTTCCATTACTGTCATGTGAACCTACATCCTTTAAAGAGGAAGCTAAAGAGACACATTGGGTTCAAGCCATGAACCAAGAGATTGAATCCATTGAGAAGAACAAGACATGGGATCTTGTTCAGCTTCTGAGACATAAGACAAGTATTGGTGTCAAGTGGGTTTACAAAACTAAACTCAATGAAAAAGGGAAGATTGAAAAACACAAAGCAAGACTTATTTCCAAAGGATTCTCACAGCAACTCGGCATTGATTATGGTGAAAATCTTGCTTCAGTAGCAAGGTTGGACACTGTAAGGACTCTCTTAGCCATTGCCGCTCAACACAAATGAAAAGTATACTAGTTGGATGTCAAGTTGGCTTTTGTGAATGGTGTCTTAGAAGAAGAGGTCTATTTGGATCAACCACCTGGATTTGAAGTCAAAGAGTAGCTAGCCAAAGTGTTTCAGTTGAAGAAATACTTGCATATCTTAAAGAAATCTCCAAGAGCTTGGTACAACAGAATTAACACTTCCTTGATCAAGAGCGGTTTTGACAGAAGCCAAAATGAGCCAAATATATACACCAAAACAGATCAACAAGGTAAAACTCTGATTGTATTTATATGTTGATGACATGATATATACTGAAAATATTGAGTTAACTAGTTTTAAACATGCCATGCAATCTGAGTTTGAGATGAGAGATCTTGGCATAAATAAATATTTTTGGGGGATTGAGGTTGACCAATCAACCAAAGGGATATTTTTCTGTTAGCAAAATTATGCAACTTACATCATTAAAAGATTTCACATGGAAGATTGCAATCCAACATAAACTCCTATACCCCTAGGCACAAAATTGAGCAAGCAAGATGAAGGCCTGACAATGGATTCTAAATTATAAAAAAGTTTAGTAGGTCACTTTTTGTATGTTACAACATCTAGGCTTGATATTATGAATGGAGCCGGATTTGTTTCCAGGTTCCTGGAATCTCCCAAAGATTCTCATTGGAAGATGGCGAAAAGGATTCTGATATATGTTGCAGGCACTCTTAATTTTGATTTATGGTACTCTCAGTTTGAAGATAATCATCTTTCTCGCTACACTGACAATGATTTTATAGGTATCCTAGATGACCGAAAAACCACCTCAGGGTATGCTTTTCACCTAGGAACAAATCTAATTTCTTGGGCATCAAAGAAGTATCTCATTTTCTCAATATCTTCTGCAGAGGAAGAGTATGTTGTTGCTACCTCAGCTTCATGTCAAGCTATGTGGCTACGAAGACTATTGAATGACATGTCACAAACATAAAATGATCCAACTCCTATCTTCTGTGACAATACTTCCGCAATTGCCCCATCCAAAAACCATGTTCTTCGTAAGAAAAGCAAGCACATTGACACTCGCTTTCACTTCATATGTGAGCTATTCAATAATGGTGGGATCACACTTTAATTTTGTGGCTCACGAGATCAGCTCGCAGGCATTTTTACAAAACCATTAGGAAAAACCATTTTTGGTTTTCAAAGACAACACTTGGTAATTATTAGTGTTGATGTTTATAACCGTTGAGTTTAAGAGGGAGTGTTAGTTATAACTGTAACCTCAATAGTATGTGATTGTACATTGCCAGATGTTCTGGCGAGCTGTATCAGTTGTTAGGATCACTTCCTTTGTTTCTTGATTCAATTTCTTCTTTTTCCTATATAGCTCTAGACTATCAACTAATACAGATGCGCTTTGTGTATTCTCATTTCTTGTTTTGTATGCTTTGTTTCTTGTTTTGTGTACTCTGTTTCTTGTTTTCTTGCATAGTTTCTTGTTTTGTCATTAAATGCTTTGATTTTCCAATTTGGAGCCTCCCAAAACCTCTCCTTGAAATCTTTGAAATGCTTATGTTATTTTCGAAATCATCAAATATAAATCATTTTGATTCTCTCCTCATTGCTCCAGATGAGGAGTTAGGAATGCATGTAGTTTAAACATTTGATATTTTATAGTTTTTATGGGTATATTTTCCAATAATATTTTACAAAAATTCGATCAAAAATTGTTAGAAATCCAGGTTTGAGTGATTGAATCTGTATAATTAGAATGCCCAAAATTTTTCAAGGTACTGAATTCATTTATGCATTCAAAAATAAAATTTAAACAACAGAAAATGGTGATTTCATCAAAACATATTTCATCCTATTCCAATGAAAAAATTCAAAAAATCAAATATATATACAAAGACTTAAGAATGTTTACACAACACCTTAGGAATGTGAACAACCATTGAATAGTATCATACCTTTCCTCTCTTATCAAACAGTGAGAGGCGAAAATAAATTATATTGGCAGCAGTTGCCCGCATATGAATGTTACTACCTTCGTACATCCCCAGACATCAATCTATGTAAAGCACATAATATTGTCATTTATAACCCACTCAATAAACGCACCAATATTTTCCTCATTCACTTTTTTCGAACACATATGTCTGCTAGTGATCTTACTGTGCTTCTTCCCGAGATTTTATTCATTCTCGAGAAGAAATTCATTCTCGAGATTTTATCGAGATCGACTATTTGGTATTTGTTCCCGAGAGCATTTGGTATTCGTTCCCGAGAGCGTTGTTATGACTACGTTGTTATTATCGCTTATTCAAAGGAATGTTGATTTCGTTCCCTTCAATTGGATACAAACGAAAATTGCATCACATTATTTGTCTTTTAAAATAGGTCCATATTACGTACACCTTACCTACACATTATTTGTCGTGATTTTAGTGGTTTTGCACATGCCACTCTTTGTATACTAACTTTTATTTTCTATTCATTATGTAAAACTTTAAGTATATGATTATCTTCCTTACATTATATAGTTATAGCCATCATGATGATAGTAGATCATTCTCTCCATCTCAGTTTCATTCAATCTTAATCTCCATCCTTAAAATAAATTCTTTAAATTTAATTGCATCATTTTCTTTTATCTTTATGGTCATTTCACTAATTTATTTGATGTCATCACATACTCTCCTCTATTTTACCTTGGAATCCATCATGTTGCAATTATAAATTCTCAACCAATTACCTTAAATTGATCAATTTGGTCCATGCAACCTTCTGATGCACTACTTATCTTATACATAATAATGCATTATTTGTCACAATATTTATGTTTTATCCATTGTCCTTGACTATCTAGATTGATCTCTTCTTCTCAATTTTTCTACCTACAAATAAATACAAGTTGCGACCTAAAATTTTATTACAGTCTTCAAACTTAATTTTCCCTACAATTATCATCAATAAATCCTTGCTCCAGTACCAATAAATGCATAGGCTAAACACAAAGTTTCCAAAAATACAGTAACCTCTCAAGTTTGTAACCCTCAATTATCTCAACTCATATTACTTTTAATACTACAAGCACATAAGTTAAAAGATTCAAGAATCCAATTACACAGAAATGAACTCATTTAAAAAATAGATACCATTCTCAAAACTTACAGTAACACATATATACATCACACAAAAAATTAACACCAAAACTCCATCATAAAATAATTGTTTTTACACATTATTGGCCACCAACTTACAACATTATAGAAAGGAGGGTTCGATCATTACAATATATTCAAATTTTAAATATATCATAAAAAAATGAATCCATTACCAAATAGGGCATCTATAAGAGTGCACCAAACCCTAAAAAATACTTTGTAACTCCTCTAGTTCTTAGTTACATTTTCTTAATTTTTTTCCCTCATAAAAAAATCCAACTCAAAAATCTCCAATCATTTAATTTCTTAACAGAAAGTAATAAACACATTAAATTATTTTGTCAACAAGGTGCTCATTTAAACGCCAAGAAGCTAATTCATCGAGCCATAGATTGTATTATTTTTTCACAACATATTTTCATTGATAGTTTTGTATTAATTTTGCATCCATTATTATCGATTTAAAAGCTTGAAGTGGATTGCATTCCTACTACACACACACATTTTTCCAAGGAAAAACATTTGGGATTACATGTCTTCCTCTGAATATTTGAATGAATGGTGCCTCAATTGTTAGCCACAATAGTAGTAGTTAATATAGTGAGACCCAATCATACCCAAACCTCCACTGGATTACAATAGGGCAAATCATAACAAACCCCACCTTGAGAGAGCCCATTTGAATTTATTGAGGTAAACTACTAGGAGAAAATTTTCCATGCTACCCACAGATAGATATGTATACATTTTTAAGGGTTATCTCATTTGGTTTGTTCTCTTTTGAAAAATCTCAAGGATCTCTTAGGATCAAACCCATTCGATTACTAGCGTTACCTATGAAAATACATTATCTTTGGTCAAGAACATTAGCTACCATGAACATTTAGAAACCCTCCAATGTGAAGTATATGGGGAGTATTGCATGTTTAGATTAAGCAT
>JASDQU010218951.1:0-18046 GCA_032191745.1 Picea mariana | reverse complement strand
AAAGAGATAGGAGAATCGGTATTACCAATACATAAATGCAATGTACATACCTTCTCTCCTTTTTCAATCACCAGTGATCCTTTGGTGACCTTCCACACCTTATTTATAAACATCGATATACAACCTTCACTTTCCAACTTCCCTATTGAAATTATATTTTTCCTTAGATATGGAACATGTCTTACCTCTTTCAACAACCATTGGTTTCCATTCTTTTTCTTTATTTTTAGATTTCCCATTCCAATAATTTTTCATGGTGCATCATCACCGAAATGAACCTGTCCAAAATCACCTTAAACATAATCTAGAAAATGTTTCCTATGGGGTGTGGCATGAAATGAAACCCCTGAATATACTACCCAAGACTTAGAAATATTATCTACAGAAAGAATCAAACCATCTTGTAACACATCACCTCTTACATTTTCTTCCTGATTTTTCTCCTATTCATCTCTTTGTTTCCTTGGAGCTCTGCAGTCTTTCTTGATATGTCCTTTCTTTCCAAAATTCCAACACTCTACTTCTCCTAGTCTGTATTTTGATATTCGTTTCCCAAAATTCCCACAGTTCCCTGAGCCCTTTCCTCTATCCTTTTGTCTTCCCCTATTCTCCATTTTTAACGCATTACCTGATGTCTCATTGGTTCTTTTCTGTTGCATTTCCTCACTAAGGATAACACCAACAACATCATCAAATTTTAGAGTGTTTGAACCAGATAAATAGTTACTTACAACCATGATCAAGTTGTTCTAGCCTTCTACCAATGAGGACAAGATTAGAATATCCACGACCTCATCATCAAAGTCCACTTTTATAGAACTAAGATGATTAGTAACCATATTAAATTCATTTAAATTATCTGCAATAGACCCACATTCTGACATATTCATATTAAATAATCGCTTGATTAAAAATACCTTACTGGACGTCGAGGGTTTTCATACAATTTATCCAATGCAACCATCAATTCCTTCGTTGTCTTTTCTTTTGGAATATTGAAAGCCACTGATGCTTCCAGGATCAGTCATATCAATCCCAATTCCTTTTTGTAGATAACCTCCCATTATTCATCCTTCATGGTCATTGGCGTGTTTTCTATTCCACCCAATGGTAGGAATAGATCCTTATGATATAAATAATATTCCATTTACATCTACCATAACTGGTAGTTTTGGTCATTAAATTTATCAACCCTAAACTTCCCATCTTCCTTCATTTCTCCCACTCTAACCAGGAACCCTCTTTTCCCACGAGTTACCTTTCTCTCACATACCAGTTGTTAGAAAAAAAGGATCACGAGAAATAAAATATAATAATTGCGGAAATTAAAAACAAAAGATAGACAATACAATAGAGACACAGATATATGTGGTTCACCCTGTGTGGGCTATGTCCACCATATAAATTGTTAGGTCCTTCCTTTTTATTATCCAGCAAAATGAATGGATACAACCTACAACACACTCATTGTAACTTCCTCTTCTTTCTCTCCAAGTATCCTCTCTCATAATACAATATTCGTGATAATACACATCTGCAATACAATTCCATCATAAAACAAGGTTTTATTCTAGCGCAAAAAACCCTAAAATAACTTCTACCCTCAGATATGTGACCTTATAATGAATGGTCTATATTGACTCTGAAATTACAATATTTTACAAGGCAATTTTCCCCATTATTTCCCTTTGGGGGCACTGCCCCAGAATCCCCTGCTAGGGGAGGGGCTACAAAAATTGTCGTCGACCCCCATGGAGACAGTTGTGGGAGGGAAAGCCCCCCAACACCCCCTCATTAGGAAATGGGGTCCAAGAACGACTGAGACAAACCTCTGAATCAAGAAGATAATTAAGATCCATAAACAACAAAGGGAACAAACTAGTGCCCAAGAAAGAGAAGCACCAACCCCCCTACACCAAAAAACAATTCTTTTGTTTTGGTGTCTATGAACATTACACTCATGAGTGTCCTATCCTCCTCATCATGCATTGAGTATGGGAAGCCTCTAAGGATGTTCAACAAGTGAATTCCAAACCTTTCCCTCCATCATCATCACAACTGACTATGTGGTGAAACCTTTCCGAACCCAAGGGTTTGTGTCAACTTTTATTCCCCTTGCCCCCACACCTACCCCTTTCCTCACCCATATGGTAATGATACTTACCATATTCTTATGTTCAATTCAGTCGATGTGAATCTCACTACTCAATCCCACTAATAAGGTATGCCCCTAGAGGCACAATTGAATGTCCCCTTTGATTTTCCTTTGTCCACCTGAGGGACTTTACACATTCCTTTTCCATCCACCGACATCCCCATGAAGGTTCCAATGGTTCTACTTCGAAATAAATATATCAACCTTCATGGGAAGGAAAACCATCATTATAGCATTGTTGATGACTTGGTTGAGGACGTTGATGCCACATCAACCCTCGACATCATTTAGACATGACCCACATAAAATAAGTATTTTATTTCCACCTTTGGATATGTTTATCCTGCATATGATTGCATGATCACCTTTGATAGTGATCAAGCCAAACCCTTGACATTTCCCCCTTCTTTTTCTTTCCAAGTCCCCTTGACCATCCACAAATACAATATACATTTCTCTATTATTTATGACTATGCATCCACATGATTCATTTCTTCTCAGGACTGATGTAGATAGGTTCCCTCACTCTCATCCCATATATGATATCCCTCCAATTGTATGATGGAAAACCTTTCAAACCCCAGGGCCTTTAACATAATTTTTCCATCAAGCTATGGGGAAAATAATCTCACATTGATTTTGAGGTCATATGATCTAGGTGGATATCGGTGGCCACACACCTTTTTCAACTCGCTCAAAACAATTTTTTGGCAATTTTGAAAATTTACTATTTTTAGCAATTTTAACTTCCGGGGCCATTTTGAGGGCCTAAATGAAGTTTTTTCAGGATAAATCTTTTCAATGATAGAATAATGCATGATTGATCCCCCTAAATGAAGATCCTCAACGATACCTTTCCAACGAGCTATCGTGCGCCCCAAACGGAGATCGTATAACAAAGTTACACCCTTGGGAAGTTGCTACACCAAACTACCCAAAATGGGGTCCACAAAACTATTGGCTTTTCAGATTTTAGGGTTAGGGTTTTGTATTTTATTTCTGATCAAAAGGCCTTTGGAGCCTTATTGTAAAATCATCTTCTTGTGAATGTGAGTAGAGGACACATCTCCTCTTAGAGATAAGATTCCACCATTCTAGCGATTCTTTCACTCTGTATTTTTACAGTCTTTGTACATTTTCACTCATTAATAGAAACTTGTGTATTATTGTATCTATCTATTTATGGTTTCATATCTGATACATCTCTGTTATATTATTGGATATATGGGATATCTCTGTACATTGTTTTATTATATCTCCGCCCTCATTTCGTGCCGAAAATAATCTAGATCAATGGTATTAGAGCACACTGCTCTTGATCGTTTTTTCAGTGCATATCCCCGACGAGGTCCGAGTATAGAAAGTTGGGTCTCGAGATTGTATTTCTTGAATACAATCACTCTCACATGCACAAGAAACCCTCCATGTTGGAAGAAAAAAAATGACGAAGCATATGATTCTATCAATCTGTTGCTTGAGCAAGCTCTCACGCGATAGAGGGATGAAATGATGGAGAATTTTTCCCACATCCTTCAATGCCTACGGATACAAACAGGCACATATTCCTCAAACAACCCCTTTGGAAGAACCTCTCCTTTCAAGTTGCAGGCTAATTTTGATATTCCCATATTTGAAGGTTAGATAGATGCGGATGCCCTAGACAATTGGTTAAATCTGTTTGAAGGTTATTTATCTGTTCATAATTTTTTCGACAAGGAAAAGATCACCTTCACACTCCTTAAATCTCTCCCCCATGTTAAACATTGGTGTGAAACTTACTAGGATAAAAGTTCCATAAAGTCTAGAATATATGGGGCCGAGCCCACTTGGGATTTTTTTGTGAATGTGGTAAAGGAACAGTATTACCTTGTTGGCAACTATGAGGACTAGTACATGAGATGGACCACACTGCAGCAAGTGAGGGGCCAAGAAATTATGGAGTTCACCAATACCTTTCGTACCTTGTGCACCAAGATCGGTATCAAAGACTTTGAATGAAATTTGGTTCTGAAATTCCATGGGGCTCTACAAAGATACATCCAAACTAAAATGGATTTTATAGACATCTCATCACTCGGTGTCGCTTATCAATATGCTGTTAAAATCGAGTATAAATTTAAGCACTAGAACAAATGGGAGTTTGGGTCTAAAAATATGCAACAAACAAAGTATGATAAAGACGACCCTAAAAAACAGTCTCCTGAAAACTAGTCCAAGCCATAGGAAAAGAAGGGTCATGGGAAGACAGATAAAGACACCGAAAAATGGTGCGATTTCCACGAAATCCCTGGCACAACACCGAGGAATGTTGCTCAAAATAGCCATTGGTGGCTGAGATCAAATACAAGGAGCCGAACCTTGATTCAGAATCTAATTATGAAAATACTGGTAAAAGACAGATCATGGACATAGACCCCACTACTATTGTCGTGACCGCAACAATTCAACCAGAAGAACCGACTGATCTTGAAGAGGGGGAGCACCATTTTCATTCATAGATGTGGGTGAAGGGGACCCTGCTTCATTTTATTGTTGATAGCGAAAGCTAGAAGAACCTCATCTCAGCAGAGGTCTTCAAACAGTTGGGATTGTCGAAAACACCACACCCACAACCACACAACATAGGGTGGCTTCTCCAGGGACGAGATCTCCATGTTAGCCAACAATGTTGATTTTCATACGTCATCCATCCCTTCAAGGATGATGTATTATGTGATGTTTCCCCATTGGATGTTTGTGATGTTCTCTTGGTCCAACCATATATGTGGAAGCACCATGATGTTTATGAGTCTCAACCCCGCAGTGTCATTGTTTCTCTGGGGGGTCATCTCTACATAATACCAGAGGTAGTTCCAACTACAATTCCACCTAAATAGTGTCGCAAGGTAGTATCTCATAGCACAGAATTCGGCTTCTTCACAATCTTTTCAAAAGGTGAATAGAAGGATACTGCAACCACTATAGCCTCGGCCTAAGCACCTTCTATCCAAAAAAAGTAGGTGAAAATGATTACAGAAAAGTGTAAAGATTCCTTTTGCACCCAGGCATCTCATGTATCTAGACTGGTTAAAATTTTCCAACCCTTCCAACCACATGTTCGTGACAACCTTCAACAAGCTAAGAAGCACAACTTCTCCAACAAGGCAAGCAGTTCATCAAGACGCAGATTCAACAAATGCTTTTCCCTTTCCCCCGGGCACTCAATGCAATGGAGGCAATTTATTCCTAAGGAGGGAGTATTTATCTAGGTGGATATTGGTGGCCACCCACCTTTTCCAACTCCCTCAAAACAATTTTCTGGCAATTTTGGCAATTTATTATTTTTAGCAGTTTTAACTTCTGTGGCCATTTTGAGGGCCTAAATGAAGATTTTTCTATATCGATCTTCTCAATGATATCTAAAGGCATGTTTTATTCCCCTAAATGAATCTCCTCGACGATACCTTTCCAACGTGCTATCATGCACCCCAAACGGAGATCATATGCCAAAGTTACGCCCTCGGGAAGTTGATACACCAAACTACCCAAAACGTGGTCCACAAAACTATTGTATTTTCATCTTTCGGGGTTAGGGTTTTGGATTTTCTTTATGATAAAAATGCCTTTGGAGCCTCATTGTAAAATCATCTTCTTGTGAATGTGAGTAGCAGATACATCTCTTCTCAGAGATAAGTTGCTAGCATTCTAGCGAGTCTTTCACTCTGTATTTTTACAGTCTTTGTACATTTTTTCTCATTAATAGAAAATTGTGTATTGCTATATCTCTGTGTTTATGGTTGCATCTTTGATACATTTTTGTTATATTATTGGATATCCAAGATATCTTTGTACATTGTTTTATGATATCTCCTCTCTCATTTCGTGTCGAAAATAATCTGGATCATCATAGATGGCCCTTTGGATTTACATAAATTCATGTATTCCATGAAGGTAGTGGCCTCATTAGTTTTTAGAAACATGATTTACCCCCATAATGGGAAACTTGTCACTATTGATCAACTGACATAGCATGACCCTTAGGCCCAACTTCATCCTAAAAATTATTTCTTCCTTAGGAGGGGACCAAACCACTATTCCTATTGTCAACAATATCCCTAGAGTTAATCAAGAATCTATTTGGTTAGGTGCATACTTCAGACCCCCTGTGGTAGTTACCACACCATTTTCATCCAATGTTTGCATGGTGTCATACATCCATGGACTAGTGGCATCAAAACCACAACCTTATACTAGACCTACCCTACCTACATCCTCTATCTCCACTTGGTACAAAACGAATGCATCCACATTATCACTTCGGCCAAGTGCCTTTCTTGTTCCTACCTCCTAGGATTGTTAGTACCCTAGTTATGGCTACCCTCACCTTACCTAACCTTACCTTAGAGATTATAATGTGGTATCTCTTGAATTTTCATAAGAGATGATATATGTATGTGAATGAATATCTTATTACAATGATGAGTGTTCTATATATAAAGAACATATGGTGACCATGGTGACCATCCATGAAGAGATGTGTCCTTTGGGTAATAAATATATTTATAGTTTATATTATATATAATATATAATATAATTATACTTTATATTTATACTTTATACTTTATTATATATATTTATACTTTATATTATAAATATATTATTACATTAACAATAATATAATTAATAATATTGTTTGATAATTAATAACCATAATATTAATTATTAATCTAGTAGAATGTCTTTCTAATGTTTTCCAAACATCTACACTCCCTCTCAGTGAGGGAGACATTCTACCTTATTCCAAGAATACATTTGAATATTACCTATGGGTATCTCTCAAATAGCTTCAATATGTCACTATGACATCCATTATCTCACGATGCATCTGTACCTCATCATTTGCACCCTTGTGACTTCACAACCAATGCATCCAAGGATCGTGGGTAGTTGTCAAATAACTAAAAAATGTCCTCATGGCATCCACTACCCTACAATGCATCAGTATCTAATCATGTGCACCCTCGGTCTCAGTGCCAACCCTTTTTCATGATGGATGAGATCCACTTATCTCAGTGCCAACCCTTTTTCATGCTGGATGAGAACACTCAGTACCATCCCTTTTTCATGCTGGATGAGTTCCACCTGTCTCAGTGCCAACCTTGTTTCATGATGGATGAGAACACTCAGTGCCAACCATTTTTCATGTTAGATGAGAACAATCAGTGCCAACCCTTTTTCATGTTGGATGAGTTCCACATGTCTTAGTACTATCCCCTGTTCATGTTGGATGAGAACACTCAGTGCCAACCCTTTTTCATGCTGGATGGGAACACTTAGTGCTAGCCCTTTTTCATGTTGGATGAGAACACTCAGTGCCAGCCCTTTTTCATTCTAGATGAGTTCCACATGTCTCAGTGCCAGCCATTTTTCATGCTAGATAAGAACACTCTCTCTGAAGAGGGACCACAACAATCTTGTCCCTGAAGTACTCAAACTTCATCCTCAACAACGAATTGGTAAACACATTCGCAACTTGATCCTCTATAGTCACGAAACGAGAGCCTCATTGCTCCCTTTTGCACCATATCCAGGATATAGTAATATCTGATATCGATATGCTTTGACCTGTAATATACCATGGGGTTCTCTGACGAATTCATGCAACTCTGGTTGTCACACCAAATGCAGGTCACCTCCAATCTGAGACCATATAACTAAGACAACAGTTCTCAAAGCCAGACTATTACTACACATGTTTCCCAATACTCAGCTTTAGTTGTACTAAGCGCCACACATGGATGCTTCTTGCATCCGGTGCAGCCTCGTAGTCCTTATTATAGTACCTATCTCCCTCTGGAACTAACCATCCAACTCCCTCTCGAGCACTGGATATCAACTGAATCTTCAACCTAATGACTTCATTACTTGTCTTCCAGAACAATTATTTTCATCCTCTTCTTGTAGCTCTTACCTACAAGTAAAATTCAGTAAAATTCAGTCCAATAGTATGAAATTTCCAAAGCCACATTGCTTCATGACTTGCTACACATGCTACTGCATACTCAACTTCTTCCATACTAAGCGCCACACATGACTCCTTCCTACATTTGGTGGAGCCTCCTTCTCCTTACTGTAGTACCCATATTCCTCTAGAACTAATTTTTATTCTCCCTCTCAATCATTGAATATCAACTGGATCTTCAACTTGTTGACTTCATCACTTGTCGTCCAGAACAAGTCTTGTCATCCTCTTCTTGTAGGTCTTACCTACAAGTCAAATCCAGTCCAATATTCAACAATTTTTGAAACCACACTGCTTCGCGACTTGCTGCACATGCTACCACATACTCTGCCTCAGTCGTACTAAGTGCTACACACAACTACTTCTTGTTGCTCCATGAAACTATATTAGAGTCTACACTGAAGCAATATTCCAAGGTACTCTTTCGATCAATAATAATGCCATCCCAGTCTGAATCTGAATATCCATATAATCTGAACTCATGGCCTGTCACATACTTGAGACGATAATCCAATATACCCTTAAGGAACCTCATCACATGTTTTGCGGAGACCAAATGAACCTACCTAAGATGCTTGATATATTGACTCAGGGTGTTCACAAAAAAATATATATCTGGTCTTGTATTTTTCAAGTTCATCAATGAACTCACCATATCCCTATGTAAAGTAACATACACAGTCTTTGAAGTTGTATCCTGTAGCAACTTCAGATTTGATACCATAGGTGTAGTGATTTCCTTGCAATCCAACATCCAGAACCTCTTCAGAATTTCTATTGTATACTTCCTTTGATTCAGAAAGATCTCATTCTGTCTCTCCCTTACCTCAGGACCCAAAAAGTAATGCAACATCCTAATATCTTTCATCTCAAACTCAACAACCATTTTTTCTCTTACACTTAAGAATAACTTCTGAAATTACATAAAATATCAAAATTCTCTCTTAATGAGGAAGGTATTATATTTGGGACATACTCTAAAACTATCGCCATCCACAATAGCTTGTGTTCATTGACTATCAGACACACGAATATATACATCAAAGGAAATACATAATGACTTCACAACATGCATCCAGGGTCGATGGGTAGCTCTCTAATAGATACAACATGTCAACATAAGACTATCCAGTTTCCCACAAAAAATATTTGAAGCCATCACTCCCTATGAGGCTATATAGTCTTCGGATTCATCTTCTCCCTCCACATTTGTTGACCTCCTCTTCTTCTTCATTACATGGATGTGCACAATTCTATTTCTAGATAGTCTTTTCTCATGTTGCTTCTTGCGACTGTAATTATGGATCCTTCTCAAAGCCATTACTTGTGACCTTCCCGGATCAAGAAACAAAAACAACAAAAAACATCTCCTAGAGGAGATCAATTTATCTTGTGCACAACTATATACAGTGACCCTCGAAATGATACATCTTCTACTATGACCAACACACATCCATCATATACTCAATGTCATACGGCTAACCATGTTGATTTTCTAGTGTTAAATTAAACAAGTGCAATTTTCCGCAAGTAGTAATTACTTCCAATGATATTACTTTAGTAAACTCTAGAATATCACTAAGTAATTACACTTAGAAAATTTCAACCACTTAGAAACTTTGGTATCTTCCTTAGATCACTTCCCACGTGTGAGATACAAAAAATATGTGTGTCTATTGTTGTGTCTTTTATAGTAATATTAAATTGATCCAAAGAGACATGTCTCTTTGAAAATTAAATTTAAAATTAAATTAAATTTTCTTTCTTATAAATAGTTGGAGAATGCATGGAGTAGAGAAACTATTTGACTTTTGTAAATTGTTCCTCCATAATTCATGTGATTCTTTGCAGACATATAGGTAGAAGTAAATATGCAGTACATTCTTCATATTTAGGTAATTAGACAATTTTACTAGAAATTACTGCCCACCATAATTTATGGAATTATATCCATAACTTAGGTAGGAGTAAAAAGTAAAGATTTTGCCCATAGAGATTGTAACAACCCCATAAATTTAGCACTCCTAAGATTTTTTTTCCCATACCATGTTCACTTTTCATAAGAGATGTTATATGTATGTGAATCAATATCTTATTACAATGATGATTGTTCTATATATAAAGAACATATGTTGACCATGGTGATCAATTCGATCTTAGTGGACGTTAATCATCATCTTCTTCATAATATAAAGTATAAATTAATTATATCAAATTATAAATTAATTAATAATATTATTATTGTAATAATATATTTATTCTTTATACTTTATTATATACATATTTATACTTTATTACGTATAATATGAATATATTATTACATTAATAATATTATTAATTAATTTATAATTTAATATAATTAATTTATACTTTATATTATATTATACATATAATATAAATATATTGTGTACTTTATTATATATATTTATACTTATATTATAAATATATTATTACATTAATAATATTTTTTAATAATTAATAATCACATTATTAATTATTAATCTAGTAAAATGTCTTTTTGATGCTTCCCAAAAATCAATAGTATCTGGAACTACCTCCCTCTCCTCTTCCAAATTATGAGTTGAGACCTTATTTATCTTTGACCCTTGTGCAACCTATTCATATTCATCTTGGTATCCCGCAACCGACTTCACAATTTCCACCTCCCCCTCCCTACCACTTTCTAATCCTTCACGTACGTCTACCTAGGTACCATATAAACCACCGCAAATCCCATCCTAATCCAAACCTAATAAATATTTAAAAAAAGAGAAAGGACAAAGGAAAATTCATCCAAAACCCTCCCAACTCTACCCGAGTCACTCAAACCACCACAAAGAGGTCATCCTACCATTCACTATGATCGTATTCCAAAATTGAAAGATATTTACAATTCTTATGACCTTGATGTTACTTCTTCCATTCAATTCATATAAATTAAACTTCTTGAACCAGCTACAAAGTGGCTCAAGTATTTTAATACAAACCACCATTGTGTGTTATACAAAAACTATGGTAATTAGTCTCACCATTGTCCTTGCCTTCCCCAATACCAAGGTTCCTTGCAGATTCATCGCTAGTTGGAGGATGTTTGTGAAAAATCTGCCACCCCAATGATTTAAGATCCAACATCTCACTTCTATCCATCCCCACCTAGTTCCCATACCTCACACATCTCCCATGTTTTAGATCCCCAGGAACCAAAATCTTAGTCGATCCTTGTCTTCAAGGACATTATTCACAACCCCCTGTGAGCACCCCACATCTCATTCTCTTTGTATAATGTCTATTTCCTGATGTTTTGTTTGCATTCACCTTGTACATAATGCATCTCATCCATCATCTTCTTGCACCTTCAAGATGGTGTTGGAGAGGCATTTTGGATAAGTTTCGGGGTGTGTACCTAAAGGAGGTCAAAGGAGTAAAAGATAGAAGATGGACCAATATGTGTGACAGAGTGGATGCAAAGGATGTGTGATGAAGAAGATGAAAAGTATGCGTGACATAGTAGTGAGAAGAGGGTGGAAAATGGTTATAAAATGCATGGCTTGGGGACACTTTTTCCACATTTTTTAACGATATTAGCCCTATTAGAATGTATAAATATGTAAGAAAGGATATAGGGGGGGAATGTGAGAGTGAAGATGTGATATCATACGTAAATTTCAATTGATTTTTGAGTAAGAGAGTCAAGCAAGGGAAGAAATTTGTAGTATGGCTAAGGAATGAACTCACACTGAAACAAAATGGCTAGGTAGGGTTGGGGTGATATTACTGTTGCATATTTTGTAGAAGAATGCACAATCATAAGAATCTATGAATGAATAATATAAGAAGCTATTTCTCGTGGATGTAGCCCAAGTTGGTTGAACCACATAAATCTGTGTGTTACGGTGTTTATATTTTTTCCCGGTTTATGTTAAATCAATTGATCATATATTATTTTGTAATGTTACACATAGATTATAATTTATGACATGATAAATATCAACTATAAACACGACACATGTAAGTAAAGGGTCTGAATGATGCACCCCTTCCCTTCAAAACTTCAAAACCTTGGTTCCTGCAACCCCTCTAGATGTCTCAGGTGAGACTTCACTTAATTTTTTGGTGATGCAAAAAGCATCAGTGTTTAATTTTTTTGTTGGTATTTGACTGATTAACCCTGAGTCTTCCCCGTTACCACCAACGAATGGTTCTATTTTCGGGACAAAGAAATGTAATTGAGGGGAAGTTTTGGAGGCAAAATAGAGAAGAAATTGAAGAATGGATGGAAAGAAAGCTACAAATATTTTCCAGAGAGAAGAATAGAAACCCTATGTTGAGCGACGAACAATGACTACAAAGGTATGTTTTCACAAATATGCATGAAACTTTATTTGGTGAATTTTCAATTATTTTGATTGAATGGTAAGGAAGGTTAGTGGAGAATGTTGGGAGATATAGAGTTGAATCCTTGAGAAATTGGACTCCATAATTGATCCGAAAACTTAATATAATAAGTAATAATGTTTCTCACACAATAGATTTCTGGTTGAACAATATATTGGGGTTTTATATTACAAAATTTACAGTCGATTGTACATATTCTTACAACATCGCGGAGATAGACTTTTTCAAAGGTCCATTAAAAATATATTTGAATGCATTATCTACTTGGATAAAGATGTTTTGTGAAAAAATAATGTTATGACGATGGGGTCTGATAACTAACCCCCTTCGTGCACATAGGGGAACTGGGGGATGATAGGAGGAAGGTATGAGGGTGGCAGGGATGAGTGGATGGACAAAGGATTTTGAGAGAATATATTGATTCAGGTGGAGAGATTAGAGTATTGTTTTGTGGGAAAAGTTTTAGATACAACAAGAAGGATACTATGGCTAGGAAAGGAGAGGAGCATAGAGAATTCGAGGGTAGTGACAACTGCCCAAAATTTTAGATCATATCATACATAGAGAGAAATAGAAAAGAGAGAGATCCTCAATACTCCCTAGTAGACCGAGGAATTCCATCCCATACTGGAATCTGCGATGAACCCATGACCCCTTGTGCATCATTAAGAATTGAGGCAGGAACTAGAACCAAATCAAGAACAATAGTAATAAATATTCAAAATAGTGGGAACAACACAACAAACCAGAGCCATTCAACATCATCAAAGATAAATAGAATGCAAAACATAATGGAAGGTATAGAAAATACATTGAGGATTCTTGAATTCTATGTAGTTAGGTTATAGGATCTGAAACAACTTATGTTTGTATGTGAGACTATATGGAATGCGAAAAACGTCCAAGATGAAGCAACAAAAATCACGTAGTTAGCAAAAACTTTTAGAAATCACACATTGATATGGTATATGAAGTACCAGACAACTACAATGTCTAGAAAATCAAGAAATTTGGTATAAATTTGACAAGCGTTGGTCAAGGAATTTAGGAAGCCAAAATTTGAATCTCAATATATTACAAAGCTAAAGGAAATTAAGAAAGTACAAAACAAGAAAATGTGGTATTTTGGCCAGAGATTTAAGGATTTAATGGGTAGGTTAACCTTTTTTATTCTTGACGAACAACACCGATAATGGTTTATAACAGGCCTATTTCCAAAGATCAATTCTCTGTTAACACAAAAAAATGTCACATTGCAGCTCAAACTGTGATGAAATTAGAAGCATCTCCTGTAGGAGATGGCACAGGTATGGAGCATGTACAGTGACAGTTGGTTGCATTGAGGATTCAATTGTCAGAGATAATGAAGGAAAAGGAGAACCATGAACATGTTTGGTGTATAACATGTAAGACAAAAGGCCACATAAAAGAAGAGTGTCCATCCTTTGCGTAGTATATGGCCACATGAGCATCAAACCCATTTGGAGGAGGAGTAGGGTATTGCAAGATATCTAAGACATGGGAGCATCATCCGACTACTTTTCCCCTATTGTAGAGATATTAGAGCACCCCGAGGAATTTATTCTGTAATTTTTACAAGTTAGTAGGACATGATCAAAAAGAGTGTCATGGAGTCGACCTGATGAGAGACTGCACTTAAGATGCTTACAAAATCTAGGAGGAAAATATCACAGTAGAAGGAGGAATCCCATAGTATAACACTCCAAGAGTATTTAATCATGGAGTACATGGAGGTTTCGAAAGAGTTCAAGGATGTGGAGGATTTTGTCGAGGAGGGACAGGACCGATAATTTGTTACAACCGCAATCAACTGAGAAACTTAGCAAGATATTTCCCAAATCCTTCCAAAACATGCACATATTACAAGTCCTTGGATCATGCAATATAATACTATATATAGTTCATATAAAAGTGGAAGGAAAGAGGGAATGAAAACCAACATCAAAATCAGAATCAAAACCATAACCAGAAATTGCAAATGATAGCTTCTGAAGAACGCGGTGACTAGCCAAAAGTAGCAGCTATTACACATGACGATACAAGAACCGGAATAGATGTGAGAAGGAAAGAAAAAGGATTAGAACAATGGATAATAAAAGTAGTTGATCTTAGGCCCACATTTAACCCACAGGAAGAAAATGAGACTTATTGGAAAGCAAGGAAAGAAATACTAGGACTAGACTTGATATCTTTAACTTCAAAGACAACACCCATATATGATATGTCAGTAGTATATGGAAAAAGTGAAGGAATAAATCGACAAAATGGTATAAGATGGTATAATTGAACTCGTCGCATAATATTAATGTATAAATACGATGGTTTTTTAGGATAAGAAGACGGGGGGTAATTAGAATTTGTGTAGACTTCTGAAAATTGAATGGTGCTTGCTTACATTACCCATTCCTGACCCCTTTTTCATATGAAGTATTAGAAAACATGGAAGGACAAGAGGCCTATTTTTTAACTAATGGATTTTGAAAATACCATAAGATACAGATTGCACCATAATACAGACACAAGATTACATTTTCCATGTAGAGGGGAAGCTATCGGTACACAGTGATTTTGTTTGGATTAAAGAATGTACCTGTTGTATTTTCTAGAGTGGTTGTTGCCGCATTTAAGGAGTTTATTCATCCGTTTCTTGAAGTATACCTAGATGATTTGGTTTTATTTATCCTATTGAAATATAACATAGAAAATCTATGGTTGATGCTTAATCGGTGTAGACAATGTCATATTTTGTTCAAGTTTAAAAAATGTATGTTCGGTGCACCATTTGAGATACTGTTAGGATATGTAGTATGCAAGTAAGGTATGTTAGTTGATTCAGCTAAGATATAAATAATTGTTAATTTACCACCACCTGAATCCATGCGAAAGTTGAGAATAGAATTGGGTCATACAGGTTACTACCAAAAATTTATTAAAGGCTATGCACAGATTACATAAAAAATGAAAATTTATTGAAGAAATAAGCTAAGTTTCAATGGAACGAAGAATGTTGGAATGGTCTGGATATATTAAAATAGAAGTTAGTAACTTTTCCCATTATAGTATTCCTGGATTACTAGAAGGAGTTTAATGCCCATTTGTATGCATCATTAATATCACTTGACACAGTACTATCCCATCCAAAGGAAGGCACGTTAGACCATTTGATCACATGTGCTAGTAGGAAGTTATTGGCTGCTGAGAAAAATTACACGAGGATAGAAAGAGAGGGATTGGAAATGGTGTATGGTTTGCAAAAGTTTAGACATTATCTATTAGGATCCCATTTCAATATTTATACATATCATTCTGCACTGAGATATCTAGTGATAAAATCATGTTGGGGGCTCCGACGATGTAGAGATGGATGCTACTATTCTAGGAGTGTGATTTTGAATTTATAGTGAAGCTAGGTAAACTAAATGTAGGACCTGACCATTTGTCGTAGATTCTAATAGGAGAGGATGTAGGTAATTTAAACGATATCTTACCCAATGCACAACTATTTTAAGTTAATATGGTAGATGATCAATTTTACGAAATTATTCAATACTTAACCACATGAATGACTCCATCTGATATGACATTATCCCAGAAGAAATAAATAGTGGTTAGATCAGTCAATTACCAGCTGATCGTAGGAAACTTGTATAAATTACACATCGATGGGATGCTGTGACAATGTGTGCTAGAACATAAAAGACCCATTATTTTAGTAGACACACATGAGGTAATTGCAGGAGGAAACTATGTAGGAATGGTGACAATGAAGAAGATCATGTGTGTAGGGATATGGTGGCATACACTCTGTTATCTCTCCAGGAAACTCTCCTAGGCTGTAAGTTGGAGATGCCTGGTAACTAACTCTTTTTGAAGCAATTTTCTTAATAATTGAAATGGGTTCTGGATCAAGGTGAATAACTAGAGGCTGGAATGAGTTTCAAGACTATCTAGAGATACAAAATCTCACAAGGCTTTCTAGCACCATGGTCAGATAAAGTTTGATTAAATAGGGAAAGGAATACAGCTATTGAACCAGATTATGTTTCATACCAACAAACACAATGGGTCTAACAACCGAGAAATAGCTTATGATAATCAACTAAAACAATTAACTCAATGAGATGACAGTCACTACAAATTGAATGAGTTTCAACAAACGAACTTCCACTCATAAGCTATGAAAGAAAAGAAGAGAAAATCTGACACAAAACTGAAAGAAGCTTGCAGTTTTTTATAAAATAAGAATAAGTCTATGTGTTACAGAAGCAGCATCATAGTATTCCAAATCGAACCCTTGTTTGATATCAAAACAAGCATTTTATAGCCTTTACAAACAGTTGAACAGATCCTAAAAACATGGATCCGTCATTAAATGAAAAACAGTTCTATTCTATTTAAACAACTCTAAAATTAAAATCTTCAACAACTAAATTAGGTGATCGAATCTGTCTTCAGTCTTCAAAAAGTCGCCAATTTCCTCCTTCAACTTCAGCATCTGCAGTGTGGTGGAATAAAATGACACCTCTGTGTGACTGTTGAAATTTCCAGTATTCGTGGCCAAGTTTTTAGGAAATGGTTCTTTGATGTGTAACCAAAATCCCTTGAAACTCTGATGTTTAACTTCTAGCATTCGATCTTCTACTTTCCTGATACACTGGCATATCTTTGAAACCCGTTTGAAATGAACTACTGCATTGTCGTCCTCAAAACTTGCTTGCCCAGCTTTCAACAGCGCGACTGTTTGAACTTTTCGCGGGTTAGCTGTTGAAAGCTATCACTTTCCACAGCTAACGGGTAATGGAATATTAGCCTGGCGCTGTTGAAAGTCCCAATAGTGCACAAAAAGAGCCTTTGCCTCCAAAATTGATCCCGAACAAAAATCAATGAGCATCTGACGTCTCACCCTGCATGTTCACGGCCACCTGAGCAAGAAATTTCAGGTCGGAGTGAGACTTTCACTTCAACTTTTCTTTTAACCCCCTGATCCGCTTCTTGAGGTGTCGGGCAAGCAATCTTAGTCTGATGCAGTTGTTAATGAGATTTTCCTTCCTCTTTTTCTCTTTTATGCTTTCCTTGGCCAATTTTTCGAGTGTTGCGTTTGTCTTGGCAAAGTTGTAAGACAACCTTTTATATCTATCCTTTATCACTCGCTCCAAGACCTCCTGTTGGGCAATTACCTCCTTGAGGTGTTTGATTCTCTGAGATTTATTTGGTCTAGGGTTTTTTGATGATTCTCCTTGCTCTGTATGCTTTATTGTTTCATAGTTCTGAGCACATTCTGCTGATTGCTCAGAACCCTTGTTGGCAGGGCACTGGTCTTCCTGCTCAAATTCTGAATCTGAGTATGGTAGATTTAAGATATTTTTCCCTGTACTTTGTTGTGTAGGGTGTCTCGAATCCTGCTGTATAGACTGCTCTGTAGTCTGCTCAAAATTCAACATCCTTTTCAAACTGTGAGACTTCAATCTAGATGC
>JASDQU010218950.1:0-13467 GCA_032191745.1 Picea mariana | reverse complement strand
CATAGAAATAAAAGAATCGGCATAGAGTTCAGATTGAATGAAAATATAGGAGACTTTAACATGGGAAATGTTATCCTAGACTTAGGATCAAATGTCAACATTTTACCAAAGAAGACTTGGGAAGCAATGGGAGAACCTACACTAGGGTATTACAATATCCAATTGAAGCTACCAAACCAACAATGAGTGATTCCCATAGGCATATTGAATAATACAATAGTGGATCTAGATGATGTGTGCACCATAACAAATTTTGAAGTAATGGATATGGTGGATGACTCTATACCATTTCCAACACTATTGGGAATTGATTGGGCCTTTGATAATCAAGCCATAATTAATTTAAAGACTATAAAGATAATATTGGGAGCTAGTAAATTTAGGGTAGTGGCACCTTTAGATCCCTAAGATTGTGAAACATATGTAGAACCTGTGCCTCACAGTGTTTTAGAGGGTGATGTGAACTAGTTGTATAGGACTACTATGTGAGAGGAAAACTATGTGAATCCAACTGCAGATGGAGTACTCAGTTGGAGGAGTATCAATTTTGACATGTTAGATTTAGATACTAGAGTAGAAAATTGGCAAAAAATATTCCATGAATTCTCTAGTAGGAGGTGCACCGGAGTTATACGTGCAATAAGATGGGTTGGGATAGAAGTAAGATAGTTCCCCACATTTACTGAAGAGGACGATCTAGAAAACTTCCTGATAGAATTTGAATCAGAGGAATTGGATAGTCAGATATTACTAGTGTTGGGTATAGCACTGAGGGAAACACCTACACGATGGTGGGGTGCACATAAGAACATAATTCAGGACTGGTATCAGTGTAAGCGACTGATGCACATAATATTTGGTAGGAGTCAACATGATAGATCCGTACATAAGTATGATGGAAGAGGGAACCCAAGACATCACATAAATGAGTGTGTCACTAACTAGATATTGGTACCACCAGGGGAATGGACTGATTACTTTATTCATACATTAGAAGGAATACCTAGTAATTGGTACAAGGAGCAAGAACTGCACAGAGAAACTGTGATTTGGGTTAAAGTGCAACAAAAATTTATTAAGATTTTTTCATTTGAAAGTGAGAATCCATGGGTGTATATAGCATTAAAGAGGATAAAAAATAATATATTTGAAGAGTATGCAGCAGATACAGTGACAGTAGACATAGATTATAGAAAAGAAACACTTGAACAATTAGTTTACTGTTATTAGGTCAGAGAGGATGAAAAAGAAGAGGAAAACCCATGTGACATACAGATAGTAGAAGGGGAAGGAGAAATAGGGTTGTAAGGACCCATGTTACAATTATAAGAGTTCACTGCACCTATGAAGATTAAAAATGTCAATATTGGGACTGAAGAGAAGCCCAAGATATCCAAAATTGGAGATTACTGGGATAGTGAGATAATGGAGAAGATAACTGAATTACTGTGTGAGTACAGTGACTTATTCCCAGCCACATTTTTAGAGATGAAATGGGTAGAAAGAGAACTTTGGGAAATGAATATACCCCTCAGACCAGAGGCAAGACTAGTTAGACAGAGACCACATAGATTAAACCCCATCTATAAGCAAAAGGTTAAGGAAGAACTTGAAAAAATGCTAGAATCAGGAATCATAGAGAGCCCGTGGAAGAATCAGAATGGATTAGTCCAATGGTGGTATAGGAAAATAAGACTGGAGGGATTAGGATTTGTGTGGATCTGAGGAAATTAAATGATGCATTCCTGCATGATAATTTTCTTACTCCATTTACAGATGACGTGTTAGAGAATGAGGGAGGACAAGAAGTGTACTCCTTCACAAATGGATTTTCAGGTTACCATCAGATTAGAATTGCTCTGAGGGATATGTACAAAACTAAATTTGCAACATAGTGGGGATCATAACAGTACACAGTAATTCCATTTGGTTTAAATAATGCACCAAAAATATTTTATAGATGAGTAGTAGTTGAATTCAAGGATTTTATACATAAATTTTTAGAGGTTTATCTGGATGATTGGACAATATTCAGTTTATTGAAGGACCATGTGGAAATTCTAAGGTTAATGTTAGAAAGATGAAGGCAATGTCAAATCTCATTGAGAATTAAGAAATGTATATTCAATACACTATTTGGAATCCTACTTGGACACATTGTATGCAAACGGGGCTTGATAGTATACCATGCAAAGATTTTTTTATTTTCAAATTACCACCACCAAAGTCGGTGCACCAATTGTGAGAAACATTGGGCCACACAGGTTACTACAATAAATTCATAAAGGGATATGCAAATATTACTTCATCCTTGGCGAAGTTACTTAAGAAAGACACCAGGTTTCATTGGAATGATGAATGCCAAGAGAGCTTGGACATACAAAAAGAGAAGATGGTGAAAACACCAATTCCTAGCTTTCCATATTGGAAAAAAGAATTTCATGTGCATGTGGACGCTTCATCAGTTGCAAATGGAGCAGTTTTGGAACAACCATGTGAAGGAGACATTGATCACCCAATATTGTTTGCTAGTAGAAAATTGTATGAGTCTGAATAGAACTATAATACTATAGAAAGGGAAGGCCTGGATATGGTATATTCCCTATAGAAGTTTAGAAATTATTTATTGGGTCAACACTTTAAGATGTTTACAAATCATTCTACTTTCAAGTATCTAGTTAACAAGTCAATGTTAGGGGGGAGGATCTTTAGATGGTTGTTATTGTTTCAGGAATATGATTTTGAAATCATAGTAAAACCAGGGAAGTTCAATGCAAGACCAAATCATATATCAAGAATTACTAATGGAGAGAAGCCAAGGAAATTGGAGGAGAATTTTCCTGATGCTAACTTATTTTCTGTTCAAATTTCTGATGATTATTTTGATGACATTGTTGGATTTTTAAGCACAGGAATGGCTCCCAAGGAATTTAATATCGAGTAGAAAACACAATAGGTAGTGCACATTGCGGGATATTAGTTGATTACAGTTCATCTATACAAGTTAGGTGCAGATGGAATTAGGAGAAGATGTGTGATGGAGCATGAACGCTCCATGGTGCTAGCAGAAGCACTTGAAGGAATAGATGGAGGACACTATGCAAGAAATCCTACGGCATAGAAGGTGTCACACATAGGATTATGGTGTCCTATAGTACATAAGGATGCAAAGAAATATTGTCATACCTGTGATGTCTGTCAGAGGGTGGAAAAACCAACCAGAAGGGATGAAATGCACTTATGCCCCAAGTAACTTTACAAGTATTTGATAAATGGGTTGTGGATTTAATTGGGCCCATTAACCCACCAGCAAGGAGGTCAGGAGCTAGATACAACATCACTATGACATAATACTTAACTAGATGGGTAGAAGCAACCCCAATGAAGGATTTCATCGCAATTGATCTTTTAGAACGTGGTGACCAGATTTGGATGTCCTAGAGTTTTGTTGAGTGATCAGGGAACTCATTTTATTGACAGTACAATCAGAGATATGACATAATAATTAGAGATACATCACCAGAAGAGAACACCTTACCATCCCCAGGAAAATGGTACAGTAGAATATTTTAACAAGATTCTAGAAAATGCATTGAAAAATATTTGCAATGTGAATAGGGATGATTGGGATTTGAAGGTATCATCAATGTTATGGGCTTACAATACTACATGCAAGAAGCTTATAGGACATGCACCATTCAAACTGGTGTATGGGTAGGAAGCAGTGGTTCCATTGGATTATTTAGTACCTAGTCCGTGCATTGCAACAACCACCAACATGACAAAAGAAGGTGTTGTGCATGAAATATTGGATCAACTAATGGAACTGGATGTAGACAAAATTTTAGCAGGATTTCACCATGAGGTACATAAAGAGAAGGATAAATCTTGGAATGATAGTCACATAAAGAAGAAAATATTTAAGGAAGGCAATCTAGTTCTCCTTTATGACAAAAGGTATTTACAACACCCTTGGAAGTTCAAGATGCACTTCTTAGGGCTTTATCAGGTAGAGGACATCACAAATGGAGGTGTTATGCAATTAAAAGATCTTGTAAGGACGAATCTCAGAGGACTAGTGAATGGCAGTCGATTGAAGTTGTATCAAGACAATTGGCCTAACAACCTAAGGTAAAAACAAAGAGAGAAGGTATTCTTGTACATATTGTATATAGTAGATGTTAGAAGAAAAAGACAAAATCCCATAAAAAAAAAGAAATATAACGAAAAGACAAAAAGATAGGAAAATATAGAAGGTTTTAGAATTGTTAGCATTAATAGTGCACCGCAGAAAAACCAGTGTTGATTTAAAACATATCCAGGTGGATATCGGTCGCCACCCACCTTTTCCAACTGGCTTAAAACATTTTTCTGGCAATTTTGGTAACTTTCTATTTTTAGCAGTTTTTCACTTCCGAAGCCGTCTTGAGGCCCTAAACGATGTTTTTTGGGAAAAGGGGGAGAAATATGAAATTTGCTTCAATATTTTCCTCAAAATGAATCTCCTCGNACCCTTGGAAGTTCAAGATGCACTTCTTAGGGCTTTATCAGGTAGAGGACATCACAAATGGAGGTGTTATGCGATTAAAAGATCTTGTAAGGACGAATCTCAGAGGACTAGTGAATGGCAGTCGATTGAAGTTGTATCAAGACAATTGGCCTAACAACCTAAGGTAAAAACAAAGAGAGAAGGTATTCTTGTACATATTGTATATAGTAGATGTTAGAAGAAAAAGAAAAAATCCCATAAAAAGAAGAAATATAACGAAAAGACAAAAAGATAGGAAAATATAGAAGGTTTTAGAATTGTTAGCATTAATAGTGCACCGCAGAAAAACCAGTGTTGAAGAAAACATATCCAGGTGGATATCGGTCGCCACCCACCTTTTCCAACTGGCTCAAAACATTTTTCTGGCAATTTTGGTAACTTTCTATTTTTAGCAGTTTTCACTTCCGAAGCCGTCTTGAGGCCCTAAACGATGTTTTTTGGGAAAAGGGGGAGAAATATGAAATTTGCTTCAATATTTTCCTCAAAATTAATCTCCTCGATGATACGTTTCCAACGGGCTATCATATGTCTAAAACAGATATCGTATGAAAAAGTTACAACCCCAGGAAGTTGATGTACTAACTTACCCAAACGAGGCCCACATGACTTTTGGCGCTTCATCTCCTAGGGTTAGGTTTTTGGATGTCTAGGATTTTTGGCATTCCTGTTTATTGTAAAAATGCCTTCAGAGCCTCATTGTAATCATATTCTTGCGAATGAGCATAGCCATCACATCGCTTCTCAGAGATAAGCAACCACCATTCCAATAAGCTTGTTTCCGCTGCATTTTACAGTTTCATCTTATTTCCTTATTGAATAGAAAACCAGTTGTACTGTATCTATGTTATTTTGTGTTAAGTACATGTTAATAATCTGTAGTCATTTTGTTCTGCTCATAAAATCCGGATCAAAACTGCACATCGAAAAATAGTTGGCAGACACAAAAAGTGTAGCGCGCAGGAAAAAGTGAAAAAGTGAAAATTGTCAGTGCAGAACGACTTTCAGTACATCGTCCCACTATAAAGTCAGAAAAAGGGGGGGAAATGTAGTCAATTGTGATTTTTTTATAAGGATAAGAACAAAGAGATAAAGTTAAGGATGAGAGAGTGAGAATTCATGATAGCAAGTGGAGATTTATACTTCAGCAGTCTGGATTTTAGTAGGATGTCGCCACCAAAAGTTGGAGCATCGAGCAGGGTCAAATGAAACATAAGAAACAATGCTTAAGTGGTGAAAATAGGGACAAAGGACAAGACAAAAATTGTGGATTTCTATGAAATTCAAATGCTAGACTATGATCCTACTACCACGCAAGTCGAGGAAGAAGGAAACCCATCACAGGAGGTCGGGCAGCCTGAGGAGGACGCATAAAGGATAGAATATGATGTGTCGAGAGGGAAAGGGACACAACAAGAATAAAACGACATGGTTTCAGTGAAAAAATGCCTAGAGATAGAATAAGAGCAAGAAACAGAGCACGAGGGTGTACCAGATGTTGGGGCATCGTCCCCACAAGGGAGNACAAGACAAAAATTATGGATGTCTATGAAATTCAAATGCTAGACTATGATCCTACTACCACGCAAGTCGAGGAAGAAGGAAACCCATCACAGGAGGTCGGGCAGCCTGAGGAGGACGCATAAAGGATAGAATATGATGTGTCGAGAGGGAAAGGGACACAACAAGAATAAAACGACATGGTTTCAGTGAAAAAAGGCCTAGAGATAGAATAAGAGCAAGAAATAGAGCATGAGGGTGTACCAGATGTTGGGGCATCGTCCCCACAAGGGAGGAAGAAATCCCAAGAAGAAAGCAGCGCACAAGGAATCCCACCCGCACAGGAAGAATTGACGATTGTCATGCCAAAAATCCTAGAGGGAGTAAAAGAAGATAATGGTATGGTAGGAAGAGTAAACACCATGAAGTATGTAGACCACAACATGGCAGACACATTCAAAGTCCTAGATTTGGTGCAGCATAATTATATGGAGAGTAGAGGAGAGCTCCCATCAGGTGCACCACTATTGGAGCCTGCATAATGGATCCTAAGGCTCTACAACACATGAATAATGAATCTATTGGATATACCACACTTTGGGCATGGTAAAAACATCAATGGTTGTGTGAAACAACTCCTAGGAAGGGTGCATGGAGGAATTTCTTGGATGGATAGTCCAGTGCCTATCAATGTGGATTTGATTGCAACTATCACTGGGTTACCCACGGATGGGGAGAAACCAGAGAAATACCTGGAAGATAAAACCAAGGAAAAGGCCATCTCCGATAAAATCAAGGTGAAGTATGGAACATATAGAGGAAATAGGGGAATCAAGATTAGTGACATCAATGATCCTGCGATGATATTTGCTACAAGGATGCTAGGGTGAAAATTAATGAGAAAGTGTAGAAAAGAAGAAGTACTAGTAGGAGTTGTAGAGGCTACAATGTATTGTGAAAAGGGGATATCGATGAGTTGGGCCCCTTATTTAATCAATTATTTCCTATAATATTGTAAAGACACACAATATTGGGGCTCCGATTTACACTACTCATGGTTACTCATCCTCATTGCACTCATAGGTTGGTAAGAACTAGCATATCGCATGTTCCTGCAAAGAGTAAGAAAGTGTGGTGCAGCCCGCTACACTTCTCTTAAGATCACAATAGACCCAAAGATGAAGAAAGTGAACAACCGTGTAGTCATGCTATACTTGATGGAGATCCAGAACCACTTAGTTGAAATGTGGAGGATTTCCCCTGAGACAGTCCAAGAGTTTGGACAATTTGCTAACTTTTAGGCAACGTGCCATAACATGTGGTTCTAGGCAAAGAGGGACCCAGCCAAGGAGTGGCTACAACTGAGCTATTGCATGACAACGTAGGATATACAAATGGAGTTCCAAGAGTGGCCTCATGAATGAAAGGTTCCAGGAATCCCAAGTACATTTCTAGGAGGACAGACTCGGACGTAGGACAAAACAGTCCCTGAGCAATAGACAGGCAGAAATAGTGCGAGAAAAAAGAAAAATGGATCACAAGGCCAAGTGGGGAGAATCATCCCAACTCAAAATAAATGAACGACATATAATAAAATATAATGTGGTTCCACACGAGGCCCACTGCAAACAGGACAAACACCATGAGTTACAATAGAACAGGTCTACACAGAAAAATAAAGGGCAATGACACATGCTATACCTATGGAGGAACAAATTAGGAAGGAGACAAGAATGGATACACAGATTCTAGAGACATCTAAGCCATTAGATGCCCAAAGGAAAAGGACATGGGAGAAATTAAGTGGCTCCAGGAAGAAGGAAAAGGCCCATCGAACACCACCTCATACATCACTGACAACAGATGATGTTGAACTAGTGGCCACAACAATCGAAGATCGACTATCAGAGGTGTGGGAGAATGTTGATAATCATAGAACATTGATTATGGAGCAAGGACATGAATTGAAAACTGTGTTGGAGTAGTTGAGGATCAGGACAAATCAACCACACAAAATAACCCAACGAAAACTAGGGAAGGCATGCCTATTTGAGAAACAATTCAAATCACAACACAGGGGAGTGCCTATTTTATAATAACACTTGAGATGATGTTCATCGATGATGAGACAACACAGAAATCGCTGAAATAAATTGAGACATTGGACTTGGCATTGGCCAAGATCTTGACGAAGGCGTTCTATAAATTAAAGATTAGTGTCACACAAGATATTCAGTCCAGGGAAAGGACTGATACAATGAACTTACAAATAGTGTAGGAAGAGAACATCACACTAAAGGAAGAAATCATCCAATAAGGGAAGTAAAATAAGATAGCGCAGAAAAAGGTAGAGGAGATGGAGAAGTACATTGGCATAGTATTCCAAACCATCCCGGACAATGCAGAGTCAGAACAAGTATTTTCTGAGGAGAAGATGAAGAAAATAGCGCAGGCCTTAGAGTAGTACAAGATCCAAATAGAGGAGTTGGAGGAGCGCGTAGTACCCACTACTCCTCCATAAGTCAGAGCACAACAAGAGAAATATGTAACAACATTTGTGGAGAATATAGCGCAAACGATACATAAGATGACAGAGTTGTTGGAAAGAATTGGTCAGTTGTGGAAACAACTCTTAGAAGATGGGAGCTTGAAAGAGCTGCAAGAAAGGAAACATAGACTGCATATAGTAATGTTTCATTTAAAACATTGACATAAGACAATTCTACTGCCTGATAAGATCAAGATTGTGGCAGATATGAAGAGCCTACAAGCATAGGAGAAGGAAGTGCTAGCAGCGAAAAATGACAAGACAGACTCAATTGGAACCTCTGCAAGAAAAGGCGGAACAACTGGTCATGGAGGTTGGCACAAAAAAATAAAGGGTAGAGTAGATAGGCTTGGAGGGAGGAGAGATATTGAGACCTCCAGTCACTGCGCAAATGGAAAAAGACGTGGCAGAGAAGAGAAAGCAGGCTCACGACCAATGCCAACAAATAACAAAGATGTATGAAGCACTGGTACATGAGGTGAAATATGCAGGAGTCAGTGAGTGACTCAGGACGAGTCATGATGTCAGTTTTGGGGCCTGTTGGCAGAGGCCAATTTTGGGAAAGAATCAAAGCAGCATTGGGAAATAGGGAAGCGCACCAGAAAAAAGAGGAAAAACAGTGCCGATAAAAGTAGTTACAAAGTGGAAAAACTGTTGTGGAGAAGTTGGAAAGTGTACAAGTGTTGACTTGGAGAACGTTTGAATCATGTACCAGCCAATATTAAGTCAAGGGGAAAGTGAAAAAACCTAACCCTCTTAGGTTAGGGTTTTTGTAATGGATTTTTCCCATTTTTGTTGTATAAGTAGAATGTATTAGGACTATGAAAGGGTTGTTGATTTTTGTTGGTCTTCTAATTCGGATAGATATTGCATGTGAGGAAGATAGAACTATTGGAGTGGAAGTTATAAGTGTTGACTGTCAATATCTATAGAGATCGATTGTAATGGTGGAAAAAGTGTGCAGTGCACAACACTATATTTTGCATGAATATGAATAAAGAACCAAAGCGACAAATCTTTGTGGACGTAGCCTAGGAGGGGTTGAACCATGGTATATCTATGTTATGTGTATGAATATTTTCATTTCTTACACTTATATTTGAGTTAATAATTTTTATGTTGAACCTGTTAGAATAGTAAGGAAAATAATACTGCGCACTAAGGATGAACTGATGAACTCTGTAGAACAACACTGAATGGATGAATGTCATAGATAGTATTCAGATATGAATCTTATGTTGCAGTAGATGAATATATGTCATTGGGTATATGTTGTTGTAATGATTAATAAAGTCTTTTGTTTATATGTTGGATCACTCGTAAGAGTTATAATTATCATAATATATGGGTATTGGAGGGTTAATTGGAGGGTTAACAGGTAAATAAATCTAATTCCACTGAGAGAGAAACACATCCCATCCCATGGTTGCAGATGTTGGATCATGTTTTCATTGATGCCAAAGGATTTATTGATTGATGTCAAAGGAACAATGTCCTGTATGTCAAAGGATTGATGTCAAAGGTACAATGTCTTGTCATAGTATATTGATGGATCATGTATTGTCCTTGATATAAATGGATCAATGTCAAGTGGAGTCATAGTCATATTATATTTCTTGAATAGATGAATATGGTTCAATGATTTTTCATTGATATATGATGCATAGATGAAGGTGGATCAATGAGTTGTCATTGATATATGAATCATAGTTGGATTGATGTAAAGATGACTCATTATTGTCTTGATAAGAAGTACAAATGAATGAACTCCAAAGTGGTCCCCTTATGGTGAAATCCCACACGGGAAGATGCTTTGCAGTTAAGTATATTATCATGGTTGATAAGGAGTACAAATGAATGAACTCTAAAGTGGTCACCTTATGGTGAATTCCCTCATGGGAAGACGCTTTGCAGTTAAGTTATCCTAGAAGTATGGTTAATATAACCCATTCTTAATTATGGAATAATGACATGAAGATCAGTGAATTTGTCAATGAAACTATCCTAGATGGATAGTGTTTATCATGCCATTTCCGGTGGTATGTGGAATGTCACATAACTCCTCATGATTTGAGAGTTGTGGCCTTGCGAAGTTGGAGGGCACTCATTGATCAGAATCTGGACCAGGGGTCTAAAATTTGCTCAATTTTCAAAGTGCTCGGAATGAGACGAAAATGGTGCCGTTGCGTCCGTCTCGTTCTCCTGATTCCGGCGGTATATTTATTTTCGCAAACGGAGTCCGTATGGAGAAGTTATCGAGGTCTGTTCGCCGAGCCAAACAGGCAAAATTTTGATGCTGACTGGGCAGGCCGTATTGCTGACGTGGAAGGGCCGTACTGATGACGTGTCAGTCCGTACAGGACACGTGGCATCTTCTGGGCATGACACGTGTCATGCGGTTTTGGACTTTTTGGCACGCAGTTTGACCAATTGGGAAGTGACACGTGTCACCACTCGATGGGTGACACATGGCACATGATGACGTCATCCTTGATGTGGCGACCGTACGATGACGTGGGAAAATCGGCGTTTGACAAGTGGCAGCTGAGTTGGCAGCGTGACGTGGCAAGTTTTGATTGGTTGACAACGGGCGAATTATTTTGTGACATGTGGCATCTTTCGGGCGAATTGTAGGGTGCCACGTGGCCCAATCAGGGGTTGCCACGTGGCACCCCGATTTTTGACTATATGGTCATATAAAATTTGGTGGAGGCCGTGAGGTTCGACCCCCGGACCTCCCCTCCGGTTAAGCTTTAACTTTATCCGCCGAACCATTGGACCATAGTCTGTACATTGTATACTATGGGGTTTTGATTAGTTTTAAAGTCAACGGTTGAAACTTTTGAATGGGGGGTCGGGCCGGGGCTTAGCCCCAGCCCGCAGTCCATGGCAATGGCCATGCCACCATGCCCTCCGTATTGGTCGCGTGCCGCATTTCATATCACCGTTTATTAAAACATTTATATGCGGGGTTCCAAAGGTAGAGCCCGGTACTATGCGGTGGTTACCATATAAACCAACGGTTCCACGTTATAATGCATATGAACTTTAACTATTTCGCGCGGGGGTTATATCATTTGGCGCGGGGTTCCAAACGGTTATTTATATGTTGTTACATTGTATTACAATGTTTTGTATTGCAATATATTTATATATAATGTGCGCGGGACCTAAATATATTTCATGCGTGGGGTTTGAAACCACGACCCATGCGTTTAAAATGGCGCGTTTTAAATTTTGGGTTTTCATTTAGAGTTTTAAAATGGTCAATGCAACCACATCCATTGCCACTTGTCAAGCCCAGAACGAGTCTGGCATTCTTGGCCCTTTTTATGCGCGGGAACTTGGCCACATGGCTCCATGCGCCCATTACCTCCGATTCGGGGGGCTTTATTCTGGGTAACCGTTCGACAAATTGGTGCGATTTTCGGGACGCGCGAGGGTGCTGGGTTTTGGCACCGAAAACGCTCTGAGGCTAGGTTGATGCTGGACAGGTGCAGAATGGTGCACAGGTAACAGAGCTGGTGAAAAGGAAAAAATGGCAGCAAGCATAATTCTTGGAGTTTTTGGCCAAATGAGGAGCTGTAAAAGCCTAGCTAGGGGTTTTTGGACGTTCTGAGTTCATTGGTGATGTTATCACAGGAATTTGAAGAGCCCATTTGCATGTTTTTCACATTTGAAGCTTGAGGAAGCTCCATGAAGCTTAAAGCCCTCATTGTTTGAGGCATTGCTCAGATGAGCACTTAACCATTTTCTGAGACTGAATAGTCATTTCTGATTGTTTATTATGCTCTGAACACATTGGGACAGGTTTCAGATCCATTGGAGGACTTCTACAGGCATTTTTTCTCCATTGAAGCTCAGGGAAGCTTGGAGGCCATTTGTAGAAGAGGTCATTGTTGGATGAGAAAAGATCCATTTGCAGAGTTTTTACAGTCAAATTTGGGGTTTTTATGTATTCTGAACTCAATGGTATAGTCTGTAAAACCATTGGATTTGAGAAGCAGCTTGTAATGAGCATTTGACAAACTAATCCCAAAGAGCCAAGTCCATTGAAGGAGGCTCAAGGAGACGTAGTCCAGAGAGGGTTGAACTCCTTTATCATCTTGGTATTGCTGTGTTTTTGATGTGTTATTTGCTGCATTTTATATGGCTGTACATTGGTTTATAACACATATTTTATCAGTTAAAAGAATTTTCCTCACACATAAACATTGACAAGAACAAGCAAGAACTTAACACATAAACCCTCTTGCACATTTTAACACATGAAGCAAGGTCCTGTTAAGAATTATTTTATGAGGTAGAGGGTGCTTGCATAGCATAACAAGTTAGCCTTCTATTTTCAGATCAGTTGGTATCAGAGCATAGTTTATTTTTCTCATGCATTTGCCAATGATAGCTTGAGTTTTAGCTGTTGGTATTTGTGCAAGCTTTGGTGGTAAAGTTTGTTATCTTGCAAATATGGAGGAAGTTTTAGACTTGAATAGTTCTCCTACATCTTCCAATTCTAAACTCTTTGACAAAGAAATGTTTAATGCTTTTCTAACCATGAAGGATATGGTACAAGAGTTGTGGAAAGACAGGGAAAAGAGCATTGTCCTTCAAGAGAAGTTGATGGCCATGAAGGAGGAAAAAGAACAACTTCTTGAAAAGTTGCAGGAGATGGAGAATCAACTCCATGAAGCCAAAGAAACCCTTACCAAGTACATGCATGACCATGAGGTATGTAATGTCAGTTTTTCTTCAAATTCCTCTCATGAAGATTGCTTTGGTGTTTTTGAAAACCACACTAAAGGAATAGGGTCCAAGTTAATGTTAAAAATGGGCTATGAAGGTAAAGGGTTAGGCAAGCATGCACAAGGCATTGTTG